>LOJH01001364.1:49431-61340 GCA_001685095.1 Ellobius talpinus
GGCATACACACAGACAGAATATTGTATACATAATGATAAATAAATAAATATTTTAAAAAATTATGCTATCACGAAGAACAAATTTTAAAGATAATATTTTTTTTTCTTTGAGAATTTCGTGCAAGCCCAGAATGTGTATGACTAACAAATATAAATGAAATATTTTAAGAAGGTATGGGAACCAAGATAATGTTGAAAGTCTGAGATGCATTTGTCCCCTAAGTTAGATCTTAACAACGTGTCACCTTTCCTGAGAACAAAAGAACTCACGTCCCCCTTTTGCCTTTTCTACTTGAACTTGGCTTTAGGTTGTTGGAATTATTTTCATCCTCGCACCCGCATCTCCTTCCAAGATTTACCTGTTTTGCACATTCTTGGGTCGGAGAGGCCCCTACCCCTAGACTCTTGCTAGCAGCCAGGTAGTGTTTCCTGCTAGGTGCCCTATGGGGCCCTAAAACCTCTGCTTGTATTAAACAGCTCGCCCTTTGCCGCCCTGGCCCCATGAGCCCACCTGCTCTGGGCAGAGGCATCTCCTGTTACTTTTCTAAGTAGAGCACTGCCCTTCGCTTTGCTCAGAATGTGCCCCCACCCCATCCTCAGGAGGCATCACTTCTCCAGAAAGCAGCCTTCAGGTCTCATCTCCTACTCTAAGGCTCCTCTCCTCCCGTGAGCTCACGCGGGTTCTCCCTCTCCAGAAGTTGAATGCTCCTCCAGTCAACATCACGGCTTAGCACTGAACTGCTCTCCAGATTTCACGGGTGTTGCTTTAGCCCTAAGTCTTGATCCCAAGCCACTTCAGAGATGGGGTTTGTTTTCAGTCTGCCCCTGCCCCCCCTCCGCCCCTGCTCCCAGTGACAGGGAGCATGGAGATTAAGCCCCAGTGAGTCAGCTTGTATGACTAATGTAAACACGTCATTGTGTCCTGGGCTAAATGAGAGGAGTTATGGTTCTCATCTTCCTTGCTAATGGGTAGCGCAGGACTCCGGAAGCCTGAACTTCCATGAAAGATGCCTGCTGGTGAATCTCTGAAGCTTCAGGCCCCTTAGCTGTAAACTGAGGGGAAGAGCTACTGTGGTGTGGAAAGAACCGGTTATAAAATTAGCCCTTCAGCAGGAGAACAATACAAGTCTTGAATGAAGCCGAGCTCCAAGGGAGTTTTCCATCACCCTTAAGCCTCCAGGGATATGGGGTGCAAATTCTATACTGTTACTTTGTGTTTGCTTGATATGGGGTGTTTCCCGGGAAACGGTGGATGGAGGCCTCTTCAGCCTTCCCTTTGTTTTAGGGCTCTTGGGTTGAAAACCCCCACTTGGGAGGCTGGGGAGGTGATTCATGGGATGAAAACACTTGCTCTGCTAGCAGGAGGACTTGAGTTTGAATCACAAGCACCCACATAAAAACAGCCAGGCAAGGCTGCATGTATCTGTGACACCAACACTGGGGGTTGAGACAGATTGATACCGAGCACTCACTGGCCAGCCAACCTAGGTGAAAACATCAAACTTGTGGTCTCATACAATTTAGAAGATGCCCCATGTCCTGTTCTGGCCTCCATATGCATGGGCACACACGCATACTCTACATGCATGCACCACCCACACACATACATAGCACATGCTACACATGCCACACACACATAAGTAATAAATAAATTTCCCATAAAGGCACATCTCTTGTCTGCTTCAAAGCACCCACCATTGGGGAGCTATTGTGACAGGTTCTCCATGCTCTGTGTTGAGGTCAGTTTTCAGCCACTCCTGTCTGACCCTTCTCTGCCCCCTTGTCTGCACAGAAGCTGCAGGGATCTGGCCCACTGGTCCTGACAGAGGAAGAGAAGAGGACCTTGATTGCTGAGGGCTATCCTATTCCTACCAAACTGCCCCTGACAAAATCTGAGGAGAAGGCCCTGAAGAAAATCCGGAGGAAAATCAAGAATAAGGTGAGCTGTGACTGACAAGGAAGAACTGAGCCCTCACCTGCACCCCAAAGTCCCTCACCTGCACCCCAAAGTCCCTCACCTGCACCCCCAAAGTCCTTCACCTGCACCCCAAAGTCATAGTGGGATTTCCCAGAGCCAGGCCAGGAGCATAGACACTATCTATCCTTTCCAGCTCTTTCCGCCCAGCATGGGTGTGAACTCTCACACTTGTGTACTCCTTGTTGTGTGATAGCCTGTTCAGAAGCAGGAAAATATACAAGAATCTCCCTTTATGTGTCTTTTTAAAAATCTGAGTCTTCCAATTTTTATGATGTCTATAATGTTTTTTTTTCTAGTTGCTCTATAAGTAATTTGTAAACAACTGTAGCTTTATGGATTACTTAAAGGTTTGTTTTCCTTGATAGTGGCCTGTGTTAAAAACAAACTTCAGTAGCTATCTGGTCTCTGTCTGAACTCAACTGCTGCCTCCGTGGCTGAAGGCGGCTGGTGAGGCCCAGGCCTGTGACCCAGGCAAAAGAGCAGGAGAGGAAGACAGAGAGAGAACCAGAGTCACACCCCTGAACACTCATACAGGGCCAGCAGACAGTTTCTACACATCCAAGCCCACTTGGCTGGTTTTATATACAATTGAGCCAGCCAAGGTCCAGAGAGCTGACATCATTTTTCTGAGATATTTCAATGATCAGTCTGTGACCCAGGCGTTTGTTGGCGAGTTTGGGAGGATCCATTTGGGCCAGAAACAGAGTTGGTGATAAATAGACGAGAGTCCACATGTTAAAGGCGAGCTGGCCGCCTAAGTTGTCCAGGTGACCTTCGGGGTTCCATCCACTCTGTTTTACTTACGAAAGTGGAAATTCATCCCCCACCCCCTCCTTATTTCACAGATTTCTGCCCAGGAAAGCAGGAGAAAGAAGAAAGAATACATGGACAGCCTGGAGAAAAAGTAAGCCTGCTCACTGACTGATTGTGGTTTTTTAGGTAATAGTCACCAAGCAGGGTGAGGGGACATTTGGCGGCCAGGATCCCCCCGTGCATCAGCAGTGTTTGCCTGCCCCCTAGTGGTCATGTGGGAGGACCTGCTTAGAACTACGGCGTGTGAATCACTGCTTTCTGACCCTGTGCTTGTTGCTAGGCTCCTTGAGCAATCCTTAGATACTCACATTTCTGAAACTCCTCAGAGATGCCCAGCTTCAGCCTACAGGAGCAGTGTTGTTTACCCAGGTCCTGTTGGCCTCAAATGACACAAATCACACTCTGGTATTTCCTCTACTCTGTAATACATGCCGTGGGCAGACAATTTTTAATTTTTTTTGTGAAAATACATGAAGGCACCCTTTGTTCTTTTGAAAGCCCTGGTATGCCCTGAGGGCTCGGAGGGAAGTGTGAATTGAGCCCCATCTCTACCATCCCTAGGAAGTTGGTGTGATTTTGAGATAGGGAGGAGGTTCTAGAAGACGCATAACTGAGTCTTTCTCATTTGCACATGTGTGCTAAGACGCTGGCTAGCTTCTACCTGGTTCTAGAAGTTTCTATGGGAAGTAGTGTGTCTGTGACCTGATTTAGGTCCCATTATTTTACTGTGTTCTAAAGGCATCTATAACCAAGATTAGTTCTGTGGCTCTCTCTTCTCTGCCTCTCTGGGCACGTGGGCTCCAATGCATCACTGGCCTGGGTTCTGGTCCTGCCTGCCTTTCACACAAGCTCTAAGCTTTGTAGCAGACCTGGTCAGGGGTGCAGCTTGCTGGTGGCTCTCCATCCTGTAGTGCAGTGATGAATGGGAACTGTAGAAAGAGATGAGGAACCAAACTGAGCTGCCTAATGGGGGTTATGTATCTGGCCCGTGCTCCTCCCTGAGGAGAGCCCTGGCCTGCCATGCTGTCCCTCTGAACTCTCATTCTCTTCTCCACTCTGACTGTCTCAGCTCTTCCTCAGTGACCACCCCTGGTTCTTTCTCTGTGATGCCAATCACCTCAACCCTGGCTCCTGGCTGAGCAGTTGCCCTCTGGAGAGTGACTGTGTGTCTTGGCTCTCTCCCCTCAGGGTGGAGTCTTGTTCAACTGAGAACTTGGAACTTCGGAAGAAGGTAGAGGTGCTGGAGAACACTAATAGGTGAGCGTGGCCAAAAGAAGATGGAAGGACCTTTGTCCTGTGCTATGTCTAGGACCAGAGCAGGAGGGAAGGGGGATTCTGTTATGAACGGGGCTGTGCCTATTGGTTCTGCTTCATGGGCTCCCACATACACACAGGTGTATACACAAATCCACATGTGTACATACCACATGTGTGATCCTTCCTTTTGAAGAACTGGTAGGGAGGATGATCAAACACGGACAGTTATAAGGAAGTGAAAAGAGAATGGGCCATGAGTATAGCTCAGTCCTAGAATGCTTGCCCTAGAATGCACGAAGCCCTAGGTTCAGTCCTGAATGCCACAGAACAGAAATGAATAAGGAAATGTTAGAAGGGCTTGGAGCAGGATGAAGTTCCTAAGTCTGATTCTCCCAAAAATGCTACTTGGTTTTAGAGGTGGATGAGGAGGCACGGGGATTTAGTGTCAGTTAAACATAGCGATCATCACGTTTATTAGTTTAAAAAGAGACTCATGGTTTTGGAAGCCTGTTTTCAGAATTTAATAACTTACATGTCAGTACCATTTTGAAAAATTAGCCGTGTCCCTCAGTTGCTTTATTGTCCTTAATTCTATTGACATTTTTTATGCCAGTTACCCTTTTGGGCACATCGGAGATACTGGCTCATTCTCGTGAGATGGTATGAGATTATCCCCGTTACACAGACGAGGTCTGGGACACAGAAAGGCTGTGGTTTGCCCAGAACCTCTCAGCAATTTATCTCTGTGGATTTCAGTACAGAAGGATTCTACTGGGTTTAACTCGGGCTCACACAAGGGACTGGGATGGGATATAAGGCATGTCATGCTTGATTCACAATGTGTGTTCCTGGGCCTGCATGGTGCCTCCCTGTGTTCTGAAAATGTCATCTGTTGGTCAGAGAGCACTGCTACCCTTAGTGATAGCTATAGGTCTAATAAACAAAACAGAAAAATTCATTGGGAGCTAAGAAAATACGAATTAGCTAAGAAAATATTAATTAGTTCAGCAATAATGCCTAATAACAAAATTTCAAAGGCTAAGGTGTCTGGCTAAATCTCTTCAGCAGTGACTTTGTGCTTTCAACAGAGACTTTGCATTTGAAGTCTGTGTCCTGTGTCTGTGTGTGGGATTTTNTTTTTTGCTCTAACAGTAGGCTGAGGAGTTGAACTGGTCTCAGTGGGAGTCCGCTAGATCCCCTCTTGGTTATCTGATACTCACAGAGGGGTCAGGCACCCTTTACCTGACCCCAGTGTCCTCAGATTGCCTGAAGCAAGATCACACACACACACACACCCCGCCCCCGTGACAACACCCCCAACCTGGTGGAACTTCCTCATACTGTAAAACTGTTTTCATTGCTGCTCGTCTCTGACCCCCATCTTCTGAGTCTCCATCTCCCCCTGGCCACCTTCTTCCCAGGCTTTTCTGGTCCTCTGGATCCTCCACCCCAGCCCTTCCTTTAGCGTTCTGTCTCCTGCCTGTCACTTGACCCTGAGCTGGGGAAGGCTCAAGAGGAAATCCATCAACATTATTCCTGCTGTTTGTGTCTGTCAGACGCGGCTGTTAGGCCTCCCGTTGTCCACACGGGGGCAGCAAAGCCTCAGCAGGGCTGTGTGGGGACCAAGAAGGAGCCTGCTAAAAAAGGGCCCACAAACGTCCTGCCCTGGGAGGGGGGTCTCCTCCCCTTTCCATCTGGCTACACTTTGCTTTGTTTTTTTATTCCTCGATTACCATGAACGTTTAAAAATATATCCATGCTTTTCACCTTCTAAGTGCTGGGATTACAGGTGTGTATCCCCACGTCCAGGCGTGAACATTTTTTTAATTTTTGTGTGTTTTTTTTTGTGACTTAAATCAGGTATCCACACGTCAAAAGGTCCAAATCGGCGTAGACATTCATTGCTTGTCTTCTTATTGCTTGTCTTCTTATCTTTAACATGCAGATTCTCTTCCAAGTCTGTATTTGCTTACTGCAGAGCCCAGCCAGTCATCCCATGGCCTCCGCAAGTCTGGCGTGCTTGTGAAGTACCCTTTAGACAGTCCTGTGTTCACTGTGGACTGCTTTGCTTTGGTTTTGAGTTTAGGTATGAAATCCTCCTAGGGTCCTCTCATCTTCCTCGGGAGGTATGGAAACACTCATGTTCTGGTTATCGGCAGTTTCTAGTAATTACCTAGAGGAAGGGATCTAGAAACAGACGCCAGTCATTTCTTCTTCAGTTACTAGCAGAGCATTTTTATTTAATAGTGTTGTGGGGATCAATACATGTATATGCATGTGGCTAGCCATTGAAATCCCTATTTTTGTCTCTCACTCCCCACCTTGATTTTTGAGGCAGGCTCTCTTACTGAACCTGGAGCTTGCCATTTCTGTAGACTGGCTGTCCAGAGAGTCCCCAGGATCTGCCTGTCTCGCTTCTGCATTACTCCCCAAACACCAGTGCTGGGGTATCTAGAGCACACTATGACACCCATCTTTTAAAGGGATACTGGCTATCCAAATTCTCCATGCTTGCATGGCAAGACTAGAGTGCTCGCTGGGGCTCACTGGCCCATCAGCCTAGCCTACTTGGTGTGCAGTAAGGGGGACACTTCCTGAGGCTGACACCTCTGGCCTACACACACACACACACACACACACACAAATACACAAATACACACATATTCAATATATACTTTTCTCGAATACGTACTTAAACCTCAGAATTCTTTGATTTGGATCTATCATTACTTCTTAGGATAATTTATATGTATGTGTTTGTATTATACATATTTCTTTGTTAAAAATTTTTCATTGAATGACATACACTGGATTCATTCTCCACGGACATGTTTCCATAGTTCCTCATCTGGAACTCCAGCTCAGGACATTGGTGTTTGGCCCTTCCCTGGCAGTGGCTGTCACTGATTGCAGTCAGGCCTAGTGAATTGGCACTGGCCAAAGCAGAGAATGGGTGTAGCTTGTTCTTCTGTATCTTTAGCTTTACCAGGCTGTAACTGACAGATAAAGCTGTACATTTTTGAGCATCATCATTCAATATATGTGTGCATTGTAAAATGGTTACCATAGTGGAGTAGATTATACCCCCCCACACACATGTGGTTACCTCTCTTTTTCTGTCATGCGGATCCTTTAGGTCAACATAAGAATTAGCAGAAGTCTTACTCCCATGCCATCAATAGCAGTGACCCTCTGTACACAGAACCTTCCTACCTCAAAGCCTTTGACAAACCTCTCCCTAGTCCTCTGAGCCAATGTCACATTCTTGTTTCTGAGTTTGGCTTTTTAATGAATCATTCTGTATATCAGCAATGCCATAGTATTTTTCTGTTTCTGTCTAGGTTCTCTCACTTCTCAAACAGGGAGCCTCTCTGGATTGCTAGCCCCAAACTTTGCTAGCCTCTTGACTGGCAAGAACCTCTGTGTGGCTTCCTTGGGAGTCCCTGTCTACTCTCTTCCATTTCTCTTGATTCAAATTTAGCTTCTGGTGGACAACCTTGATGTGATGGCGATGGCTAGAATTTGATTCCTTATACTATTCCTATAGATAATTTTACCCAGGAGTTCCTCTGGCCATCATATCCATGACCCATATTTCATGTATTTTGGCTAAAAGGCAAAATATGTAAAAGAATTGTTCTTGCTGAAGCATGGGCTCCAGTGCAGCCTGCCACGCCACCTCTTCTCTTCTGCCCTCCTCCTGTGTCTTGCAAGGGCCCCCCAAAACGACTGTGATGTAAACTCTGATGCCCCGTGCCCTGACCCCAGCTGCAGAGAAGCAGGTGGCTGGGGAGGCTTCTGGAGCCCTCATCACATCACACGGTGTTTGAACTGAGCACAGACCTGGCCTGGATGCACACACAGCTGTGTTTGTGCTGCTGTTGACACTTCTCCCCCTCGCTGTCCTTTGGGCAGAAGTAGAAACAGAAGCCAAAGGTCGATGGGAACCCGGTTAGAAGAAGCAGGTGGGAGACATAGAGTGCCTCCATTTCATGGGACACGACACAGGAGTGGCCATTTCATCACTAGAGGGAAGGAATGCCTCTCGTAGCTAAGATACCCAGGTGAAGGGTACTGCGGGGGTTCTGAGCCAATCTGGGCCCTGTGTGCACCAAATTCAGCAAGAGACTCCTGGCATGTTGGTGTCTAGGGGAAAGGGCTCCCTGTTCTGAGTGCAAGACCCTGGGTGGGGGCCAGCCAGGCATGGGGGGTAGTGTCCCTGTTTCCTCTCTCCCCGGAACTGACACGTGGTGCTTATGTACTTTCATGCTGCCTTTAGTAAGATGGTCCACTAATTGCATGCCATCAAGGAAGCGAAGAGGGAAGTGAGATGGTGTCCCAGGGGACCCTTCCTCCGAAGCTCCGTCAGCAAGTACATTCGCACTTAGCCTTGCCAGTTGGGGCTGCTGGAGACTCTGCTTCTCTGAGCTTATGGCTGGTCTCTCAGGAAGGCCCCACCCACTCTTGTCTCACTCAGGAGAACATCCTGTTCTTTATCCCTGTGGCCACTTCGCCTAAGTGACGCACGTATCCCACCCAGCCCATCACGAGAAGGTGTTTGTGGCTCAGTTTGTGCCATTCATCACTTGTTTTGTTCTGCCTCTAAAAGGCTGCGGGCTCCAGTCCGTCTCTTCCTGCCTCGAGTTTTAGACTCTTAGGAACTTGGTCTTAAATTGCATCTTGGAGAGCTTGTTTCCCTGCCAGTCACTGTAAGGCACAGTGAGGCTGAAGTCATAAAAGTAGTGGAAAGTAGCAAGGGGACCGGAATTCAGCCCCTTGACTGTCACCCTAATCTTGATGTGCCTCCCAGTGACACTTTGCTGCTGCCCTCTCCCTCTAACCAGCATGGGGCAGACCTGGCCAAGAGAGCCTCTGCTTTAGAGGATGCTGCTTTCCTCTTCTCCAGAGCCATACTAGCTCCATGGGATGAGCGGTCAGCAAGACCGTAAGGCTGTGTCTTCCCCAGAGCTCACACTCTGTGCTGGTACCCAGGAGCCTGGAATTTTTCTGTCCAGTTGTTCTTAACTCATTTTCAGGGTCTTCGTGGACTTCTGCTTCAAAGTCTGTTCTCTGAAGGGTAAACAAGGGAACCCATGGACCACCGAGGCTGATGGAGTACCAGAGATAGTTCCTTGTGAAGGTTGTGTGTGTGATGGGAACTGAGACAGGTGTGAGGGGTAGGGAGGAGGAGCAGGGAGTGAGAATGTTCCTGAAATGTCAGACCTGGGGTTTTACTTGACCTTACTATAGACGACCTGAGATTCCAGAGTCCAAGACAGAGCCCTTTGTTGTGCTCAGCATAGCAGGCAGTGTGACCGGTGACACATTTGTATTACTTCCCTTCCAGAAAAGGGCCAGGGGTGGACATTGCCCTCCCAGCGACTAAGGCTAAGAAGGCCACGGGCTTGAGGACTCCCTGTTTCTTTAGCACGTTGCAAATAAGCCTGCTTTTCTGCCCAGTGGTAGATATCACTCCATCCGTCTAGGCTGCCAGCTTCACTATCAGACCTGGGAACGGGCCTGTGTGAAAGGGAGGATAGCCCTTTCAGTCCTGGCTTGCCCAGAGAGTGGCACCTGCTCCCTTCCTGAAACAGTCCCTTTCTTGGCTGTGACAAAATGTCTGACAGAAGCTTTGTGAGAAAAGAGGGTTTATTTCGGCTCATGGTCCGAGGCAACAGTCTAACACAAAGCCATGGTGGGAGGGTGAGGCGATTGGTCACACCGTGCCCGGTGGCCCTCTTCTGGCTTCCTCCTTTCCTCCTTTTCATTTGGTCTTGGACTGCAGCTCACAGGCTGGGACAACTTACATTCAGGGTGGATCTTCTCACTTTAGTTAAACCTCTCTGGAAATACTTCCCAATATTCCTCGAGGTGTGTCTCCTAAGCAAGTCTAAATCTAGTCAAGTTGACCCTGAAGATCGACTCTGGCACTTCTGGTGTCTCTTCACGATACCAGAGAGTGCTGTCCTCTGTGCCGCGCTGTGCGATGCTGTGCGGTAGAGCCAGGGTGGGAAAACCAAGGGAAGCAGGCTCAGCCCAGGTCCAGGTTTAAGATGTTAGAGTGAGGACTTCTGGGGAGTCCACAAATCCCAAAGTCAAACATAGTAGAGAGGAAACGGCAAGGGGCCGGTATTGAAAGTGTCTTAAAGACAGAGTCGAGCCAGCTTGGAGTGGCGTGAGGAAAAGCCTTTCCTGAGAGCACAGGAGTTGGGGTGTGTATTGGGCAGTGAAAAATGGACCAATTTCATTCTTTGAGCTTTCTATTACCACGTCCTCTCTTAGTGTGCTTTTCTTGGTCTTTAGACCCTGGGTAAGGGTTCCCACTGCAGCTCTTCCCAGTTAAGTCTGCTGGGCTTTGCCTGTGTCCTGGCCCTCCTGGGGTGTCTGTTGAGCCTACAAATCTGTGTTAGTTTGCACTGTCTTTGTATATTCCTCCCTGCACGCTACCATGTCTTCTCTGTGCGAGTTCTTCTCATCTCTTTTGGACAGATTATTGGCTGAGCCCACCCTCTGCCATATACAGAGGAGCCACAGAGGACAGAGAAATTACCCATATTACGTTTCTCTAGAATTTCATCTTGGTTTAATTCACTTTTTATATCTCCGGTATATACCCTCTGTTGTATGCAGTGTGTTTCCTTTTCATATGGAAATATCACAGACTTCAAAGAGGTGTGGAGAGCTCTACCATAGAACTCCTGGAGAGTTCAGAAGAGCATTTTAGTGTGCCTTAGTAGTGAGTTTAGAAACTACACAGACCTGGTAAATATTCTGAAATCGTCTTTTGTGTATTCCTAGGGCAGTAGTTGATGTAGTAATTCAGAAATGTTTTCTGGTACTTTAAAATAAATGCCCTATAAATAGAAATCAGTCCCTCAGGAAGAAGGCTGCAGAGGTGATACAATAATTAAGGACAATGGCTGCTCTTCCAGAGGATACAGGTTTGATTCCCACCACCCATATGATGGCTCACAACTGTCTATACCTCCAATTTCGGGAGATCCAAAGTCCTCTTCTGGCCTCCACAGGTATTGTATATATGTGATGCACACAGATACATAGAAGCAAAGTATCCATACACATAAAATAAAAATAAAATTTTTAAAAAATTATTCACTCGGATAAAGGAGACAATACTTATCCGCCCCCATATACCACTTTCTCTTTTTTGTTAAGGCCAGAGTCCCATAAATGACTGTCAGAAAGCAAAAGAATATAAATAGCAGGAATTAAAGTTTAAGAGTGTTAGCTGTCGCTGTCTTTTGTAGCTGTCACTCTTTAAGGTACTGAGATAGTTCATGCTCCTTCTGAAAGACCTTGATGGAATTTCTAATTGTTAATATTGCATTCTGCCACCCTACAGGGTAGGTATTTGGGCCTTGGGACTCCCTGGGGCTCAGAACTTGCCAGACACTGGCTTTGTATGACTGCACAGGGGCAATGTGGGCAGGGCCACACTAGGAGGAATGTGGTGGGTTTTGCTCCAAAGGGACATGAGTGCTTATCTGTTCCACTGAGACCCTGATTTGCTGCACTGGTATTGTGTGTGTGTGTGTGTGTGTGTGTGTGTGTATGTGTACACGTGCGTGCGCGTGTGCCTGCACGCTGGTTAAGTTACACTGAGACTTTTTCTTTGAAAATCACTTCACATTTTATATTAACTACAGCAGACATAACACAAAACATATATGTATATGTGCTGTAACTAACTAATGTGCGTCTTTTATTCATTATTATTAGTCATTGTCCGTTGCTCTTCAATACTGTGTTTTCTGTTTGATTTCATTTCATTAAAATGATGCACCAGTTATAACCCAGCTGATCTCATGTCTCACTAAAAGTTCATAATTTGGCAACTGGA
>LOJH01001365.1:0-45135 GCA_001685095.1 Ellobius talpinus
GGAAGGAAGGAAGGATACTTTTACTTGGGATGATACAAGCAATGCATGAGAAGGGCTGAATGGCGTTGGGAAGGAGCGTTAGTGAAGAGTATGGGGGCACTAGTCTTGGATGAGGCTTCATAGACATGGAAAAGGCCGCATCTTAGTGCTCATAAAGGAGTTGCACACTGCATGGCAAGAAAGAGTAAGTGACATATTCAGAGAAAACAAAAAGAGTGTGAGTGTGCTGGTACAGATCTGTACTCAGAGATAGTTGAACAGCAGGTTGGTAAGCTAGGAACTTAGCAGCTGTAAGGGGCAAGTTTGTGTTTCTGTGAGACAGTGTCCACAGCACGTCTATAAATCCCGGCACCACGTGCGGATTGTACACCCTCCAGCTCCTGGAATGTTAAGAAACTAGAGAACATCTAGGAGCTCCCTGCAGCTATATATCAGAGCTGCTGGTCCCAGGAACCTCTTGAGAAGAGGCAGGAATCAGGAAAGTCATCTCTGGAGTCAGTGAAGGTTAAACATGCTCGTTACACTCAGCTTCTTATTAGTTCTATTAGTGAACAAAATAATCTTCCGAACCTCAACCACCTCTTCTGTAAAATGGTGTGAATGTTACTGCAAGATGGCACCTTTCAAAAGTATGAGGATGGAAGACACGAGATGGTGGGTCTGTGTGGAGCCTTTCAGCATTCAAACATCTAGAGAGTCTTTAATGAATGGTTCCTGGGAATAACTGTAACAGAGTACACGTCAAGCAGATAGAAGAACTTCTACTCACTTGTGCTTTTTTTTTTTCTGTATTGAGATGTCGTGTAAATGCTCACTGATGCTGCACTTCTCTAAGAAGTTGGAAGAACACTCTGTACTTATTTTTAGCTTTACTACTGTGAAATGACAGAGCTCCTGATTCTGTCTGTGAGGTCTAGTAATCCTTATAAAAGGATTAAATTGTGAATATATACATCAAGCTAGAACAGAAATCTGGTATTTCCCAACTTTCTGTTTTGTTTCTTATGAATATATAAATACATATCTATCTTAGCGCTTGCATATTCTCATCATTTTTTACTTAATAGATTTTTTTTAATTCTTTGAGAATTTCATAGAGTGTATCTTGATTATATTCACCTCCTGCTTGTCCCAAATCTGCCCAACTTCCTGTTCCCCCACTTCATGTCCCCCTTTTCTAATTGATATACACAACAGTTTTAAGAAGGGTAGAACTCAAGAGTAGATGCGGTTGTCTGGGGAGGGTGCTGATGAGAGTTTGAGTTGTAACCTGGACTAACTTGAGTTTTCATTGAGCACCCCTTGCACCCGAACCATAAGCAAACTTTGGTTATTAAGGTTTGGGTATTAGGCAGATGTTTCTGGAAATAAAGTGAGCCTGTCATTTCTTGGGAAACAATGAGCATTGTGTGTTGACAGCAGCAAAATTCATGCTCTGAAAGGGAAACAGGAATTATTAAAAAAAACTGCATCCGCCACTGTACAGTTGGTAGATTTCCTAAGACCTGGAAATGGCTGGTGAGATTGGTGTCCATAGCAATGAAAGTGATTGCCCTGAGAGGAATGGACTGACCCAGCGAAGAGCTGTGTAGCCCAGTGAATGGCCAGTTTTTAAATGACCACTGTGTGATGCTAAAATTCACAGGTAAGTAAAAGATTCATTAGCAGAAGTGCCACCGTGGCCAGCTGAACTCATGCAGCAGCATGGAAAGTTCTTTGCCATGGCTTCAGGCACTGCACCCTGTCTATCCATTAGAAAACTAACATTTGCTGAGCTTGGTGTAGTATCACTGCCCAGCACTATCGCAAGAGACTACTAAACCCTTTTCCCTGTTCCACCTACATAGCTGTGTGAGACTGAGTGCTTTTTATATTGCTCAACACAAAGAATTCATTACAACAGACTGAAGAAGCAAACACGAGAGCCGAGATGTCTTCTAGTAAACCAAACATTAAAGAGGCTTGCCAGAACTTCCTTTCGCTAATAGTACCCTCTCTGCAAAATGTAGTTATTTGTGCTAAAATATCTTTGATAGCCCATAATGGTTTGTTATATCTTAATTGGATTAATAAGAATCAATTTCTTGTTTTGATTTCCAATGTGATGACAGTCTATATTCTTAGCCCAAGTAAACAGAATTCTTTGGGGTCCTCAATTAACTTCAAATTTAAAGATGGTTCTGACACCACAAGATGTGTGAACCACACCTCTAATGTAGCACAATTAGATTTGATTGTTATAGCCTACCAGTGCATGAGACTGCCATCTGCTGACAGAATAGGGAAGTGCAAGTATTTTTTTGTAAAGCTTGCTTGAAGTCTTGAACCATTTCTGAAATTGCTTGCTGGAAATTTATCAACAGAAAGAAAGACATTGGCTCAGATGTCCAAGGGATATATCTTAAGGTTCATTTTAATAAAATAATAATTTTCAGAAGGCAAGTAAAAACACTTCACAAATGCTCATTTTAAAGGGTTCCCATTTTTTTGCAGGTCAGCCATCAGGTCTTACATTCTGGATGTGCATTTACTAGTACAGAGACCCTAGTCTCTGTTGGCACTCTGTTTGACACATCAAGGCATATGGTGTTTCACTCAAGTAATGTTCCATCACCTATGATTGGCTTCCGGTCAGTCACTGGGTAATGATACCAACTTCATAAAAGTGCTTTAGGATGTGGCTTTTAGGGTCATTTTCTAGTGAAGAGTTTGAAATCCATTGTCCTTAAAGACCATGCCTCTGGCAATTCTGTATGATGTGTTTTACACAGAATCAACATGGCTCCCCGCCTTCTTCCTTGAGAACAGAACCATGCAGTATGGGTGGCTCAGACCTGTAGAAAGACATATAGACAAATGAGACGAAGCCAAGCCATGAGGGGTGCAGCTGCAAGAAGCAGGCTCATGAATAGCGAGCATTTATGCTATGGAATGGCTTCCGCATGTTTGGGTTTGCATCGTTGAGCTACGTGAAAAGGAAGGAACCTAGTGCATTTCCATTCAGTTCGAATGAAGGCCTACTGGCCAGTTTTTTTTGACTCAATTCATCTGATTGTTTTCAAAATAACCTGTTCCTTTCAAACACTTGTGCGTCAGGACAGCTGCGCTCAGATGAAATGACTGTGAGCCTGTATGCTAACTACTGGACTAATTTTCTGCCTATCTTCACTATGTGCCCAGTGACCTGCTGATGAATATTTTAGACATCTGCATGAATAATCAGACTGCCCACAGGAGAGCCGATTGCTTGTTTGTAAGGCTGGAAATGCTGTGGAGATGATACTGCAATTCTGTGTGCCCATGTGAGAGTAATACAGACCGAAGGAAGGGTTCTTAATCTGGGTTGTCTTTGAGCATCCACAGATGCCCTGAAATTGGCTGTCAGATTTTCCTTGTAGGTAAAGGCATGCATTTATACTTTTGACAACGTCCCAGAGCTTTCATCAGACTCTCAGGAAGGACTATGGTCTCATAAAGGGGAGGAATCGTTGGCTAATGTTTTATAGTTTTGAAAGTGCCTCTCCATACATTTATATTGGTTCCTTCCAATGATTTTGTGAGGCCCATGGCAGACTTGCTTTCTCTCAACACGCTGTGACTTGGAGCTTATGGGGCTGCCAGAGGGCCCTGAGAGCCATGGGAAATTTTCAGTGAGGAAGTAAGTTGGTGTGGGCTGCTGTTGAGGAGAGGTGGAGCTGGTAGTGGTGTGGAGGGTATTTTACAGCTCTACAGAACCAGTTAGGAAGCCATTTTGGACGTCTAGTGAGTAAAAACGATAGGCTCTAAGGGTAGAAGAGGTCAGGGTGGAGGTCAGAATGGCAAAGAAGGAATGGATTTGCAAAGTAGTTGCAATCCTTGATATTTGTCCATCAGTTGGTATTGGGGAAAGAAAAAGGAGAGGCAAGTTAGGTTTTAAAAGGTGACTTTCTGGTATGGGTGACCATGTGAACAGCAGCAGAGAACTGGTATTGGTTGGGAAGAGCTGATGTGACATCCAGAGAGAGGAGACCAGTAAGCCATAGGGAATGCCAGTGAGGTGCAGTGAGATGAGGACCTGCTGAAGTAGAGCTGGCATTGCCTGGGGCGCAGAGAGTAAGTGGAGAGTGCTGGGATGGGACACTCGGAGGGCAGGTTGGGTCTGACCGCCATGGTGAGATTCTCAAGTGGCTAGAGAATGGCACCCTGCTCTCTTCCTGAGTTGTAAAGTATGGACTCTCTCCACTTCGTGGCCCTTCTTATTTACTCTCAATTTACTCCATTTTTATTTCTCAGTTGCTTTTACTTAATTATTCTTAAATATATAACCATAGTCTACCATCAAATTGGCGAGGGCAGCAAGCAAAGGCTGGATTAAGTATTCCCTCCTGTATCCGCTGTGATTGCCCTCATTCTTAGTTTTGGAAACTGACAACCAAGTTTAGGTGTTTACTTTACATTGTTATGTAAACAAATGGCTGGGCTATACCTAAAGTGTAGCTTAAAGGAGGAAAAGTTTATTTGGCTTGCAGTTCAGAAGTGCCCGTCTGCTGTCACTTGACTATGTTCCTTTGCAAAGAGCATCATGGCTGGGAGGGATGGCAGAAGCTTGCCTGGAAAGAAGAGCTGGAGTACTAATGCCCTCTTCATAGACCTGCTCCTAATGTCCTAACTTCCTCCCACGAGGTCCACATAGAAAGTTCCATCTTCCAACAGAGCTGCGTGTTGGGAACAAACGTTTGATACATGAGTCTTTGAGGAGCTTTTCAGATTCAAGCCAGAGCAGTATAGAAGCGCTGGGTTTTAAGTATTCCCACTACCCATTTCCCTTCCCTAGCAATAAAATGGAGCCATGGTTGCCTCCAAGTAGTCTCGCCCTGTCCATGAGTCATGCAGACTCCTGAGGATGTGTCACGATCCCTCTAATGGCTTTTCTAGTACTTACATCCCAGTCCTCTGACTCTCTCATCTCAAATGACCTTCATCTTTATTTCACTTCTGCTGTGCACACACATGCCACACCTAATAGATCTGTTCCACTCTCAGCATTTCAAACTCTATTAGCTTCTTTTGGAAGCAGGCTTCTACTCCAGCCCCTTTCTCTGTATTTCTCTAGAAGCTTCTTTCTTCCCCTTTTTTTCCTTGGCCTGCCCTTGTTTTCCAGTGTGAAAAGATGAGGGAGGGATGAGGCTGGCCAGTCCCTTCATAGATATCCCAGCCTTCCACAGTGGTTGTTCTTGCCCCATATATCCCTTTGCACACTGTTCTTTGAGATTTTCCATACTAGGTTTTTTTCTCTGCTGTTTTCCTCCCACCACTTTGAAGTCAACCGAGCATTGTTAGAAAACTTCACAAAAACTAGGGCAATTGGATCAATAAATGTGTTGAATAAGGGAATTTGTCAGATTCGTCCCAGTTCACCTGGGAGCAAGGAACCTTGGAAAGCTAAAGGCTTGTTTCATCTTAGTCCCGTCTGTATCCCAGCAGCTCTGCCGATGTGTGTACTTGTGACTGTCGGCTGGATCATCTCACCTTAGCGTCTTTTCATTAGACAGTCATCTTTAGCGCCCGTTTGCCCCTTTAGCGTTACAGACTTGATAAAAATCTTGACAAAAACTTCCCCTAGACATTCACCCTTTGCGGGTTGGGGAGTAAGCTTCGTGGATGCTTTTCTCTCGAAGCAGTGAGTGATTTTATTTATTTTATTTTTGTCAGTTGTTTCCATGGTTCATGAATTCTTTATTACAGTAGGAGTCATCAGTTGGATGGAGAATCATTGAAATTGTAAGTTTAGGACATTAGTTGAAATAACCTGAACAATGCGCTTACCTTTTGGGCCCTTAATTTAATTTAAAATTAAATGAGTCTTATGATGGCAAGCTTCACAGATCTGCCTGCAGGGCTTTCTGAATGGAAATGTGTGGCTCTGTGTAGGAGGCTCTTTTGTTTAGCTGGAGAGGCTAGAAAATCTTTGCCTAAAAACACTCATTGTTTGGAGAGCACAAATAACTGAACATAATGTTAGTGAGAAGTTTCATTTGAGATTGAACCACTGACTTCCAAGAATATGGCAGAGTGAGAGGAAGTGCCATGAACAACGTCTTCTGTGTTTTCCTTAAAATACCCATGAACTTATCTGAAAAGGCAACAAATCCCCAGAAGGAACCACCACAAGTACCCAGCGTGGAGCCCATGCTGGTTTCTGGAAGGAATTGTCTCATTGTTCTCCATAGTGAACACTCCATGTTCACGGATCCCCCTGATTCAGCACCGCCACCTCACAGTCCTACCCTGCTCTACCTACCCTGCCTCTCCCTCTACTCACAGAATCCTGCTCTCCTTGTCCTGGTTTGGGACAAGGAGAAATAATGACTAATCTGCTCTTTTTTTGATGGCCTTAGTTTCTGCCTGGTGTGCCACAGAGACCTGTTATCATTCTACTGGTTCCTTGCCTCCAGGCAGGTCCTGGGTTGGCCTGTGACCTTACTTGTTCAGAAGTTGAGGACTAGAATGTGAGCCTGCTGCTAGCCAGGCTTTGGTTCTGCTTCAGACACTAGGACATCTGCAAGGGCCTCTTTATCAGTCTCCCGTGCAGGGTAAGCTCCATGACTCCATGAT
This sequence comes from Ellobius talpinus, assembly GCA_001685095.1. Classification (NCBI taxonomy): domain Eukaryota; kingdom Metazoa; phylum Chordata; class Mammalia; order Rodentia; family Cricetidae; genus Ellobius; species Ellobius talpinus. Next base: position 6,595 of record LOJH01001365.1, read on the forward strand.
GGTGGGGAAAGTAGGGTTGGAGGTAGAGTTCTTCCATTTCCAGCTCCCACCTCCTACCCCCGTTCTAAGAATAGTAGCTCACTCATGACACTGCTGAATCAAATTGTATTGCTGGGAAATAGTCTTCAAATGTGGTACACACTGAAGACCAAGGTCAACAAGCCAAACTCAAGTATGTTTAAAAAGGAAAAGAAGAAGTAGAAGCTAAGCAACCCTGTACTGTAGAATGATTAAAACAGAATTCTACAGCCTTAAGACCAGATTGAGAAGGTGTAATACAGTCTTTTTAAACAGGTTTGGCTTAAAGAATGAACAGAACAGCTCAGGCTTGTAATCTTCTGCAGATATCTAAAGGAGGTTGTGTTTGCTAACTAAGGACTGACAAGGGGTACCCTGTGACACAAATTACAGTAACTAAATAACTAGCCTAGTAAAGGAAGGACAGTGAAAAGGAGTAAGCACGAGGAGGAGATGCCAGGGCACAGGAGAGACTGGAGAGACAGATCCAGCTCTGAACTGATTAGGCTCGTTAGGGAACTAAGACAGATGGACCAACTGTGATTCAGTTTTCAGATGTGAGGGACCCAATTCAGGGACTGAGAGATGAATCCCTGTACCAGCCGTTTTCTTTTAGGCCACCAACCAGCTCCCAAATCATGTCAAGAGAATGATTTAAGTTGAATGCTTGGCCTAGCTTAGGCACATTTCTGCCTAGCTCTTTTAACTTAAATTAACCTGTTTTCTTTTTGCCTCGGAGCTTATTACCTTTTTTACTCTATCTTGCTTTTACTGCTTCTCTGTGTCTGACTGGCATCTGCCTGGCTTCTTAGCGCGTCCCTCATTCTCTCCTTCTTCCTTCTCTCTTCTACCTCTTCTCTTTGCCTACTAGCCCTGCCTATCCTGCCTAGCTATTGGCCATTCAGCTTTTTTATTAGGCCAATCAGGTGCTTTAGGCAGGCAAGGTGAAACAAATGCGATACATTTTTCATAATTAAACAAATTTAGCATAAACAAAAGTACACATCTTTACACAGTTAAAGTAATACTCTGCAGAATAAACAAATGTAAACATCTTTGCTTAGTTAAAGTAATAATCCACAACGATCTCACCCAATGCCAGGCAGAGTTTCAAATTATAATTGAACACTGACAAATATTTCAATGGTATCTTTAAGCTAGAAACTGTCAGGGACAGAAAGGGAAAGCAAATGGACTAATGGAAGCATTGTGATCTTTTGGGATTTTATTGCAAGTAGACACAGTGTTTGAAAGTTTTCCAAAGTTTGTGTAACTGGTGTAAGTTATAAATTGTATGAATATAAAACTCAGTGGAGAAAGCAGAATCAAATACAAACCCCAGAGCCTCCCCAGCTGTAGGGAAACAGAATACTTCCACATTCCTTTCCTTTCATTAGTTCAGGCCCACGTTTACATCTCATTAGCATATCCCAAAATATATGGGGCACTTTCATAGGACTTATTTTAGTATACAGAATTCTTCCCCCAAAGGAGACGAGATTCGAAGATATGTATCCTACATAACCAAATAATATTTAATTAATCGACCCTTAAAAATCACAACATTCCTTTCAGTCACTATTGGCAAGAACCAGTTTAGAACATAGTGTGTTTTTATAAAACCATGTGATCCCTGCTGACACATAGTAGATTTGAAAATATCTATTAAATGAATGAATGAATGACTTAGAAAACTTAAATAGCTATATACCAGGGAAATGCTATTTCATCCACAAATAATGATTTTTGTAAGTAATGATTTTCTAGTTATGGGGGAAGGAGGGGAGAGCAAGATTGTCCTGGGATCTGGAGAGATCTGCTGTGCTGTAAGACACTGAGGAAATGTTGGGATAGGGTGTGGCAGGGAACTTGGAGGTAATGCTGCAAAGACAGAAAGTAGAGGGATTCCAAATGAGCCTTAATTTTTAAGCTTTTGAGAGGTTAATTCTGATTGTTATTCGGGGATGTCTTCTTATCAGAGAGATTTGGCCAATCTGGTAAGAAGCAGAGGTCAATAGAAATGATCAAGCAGCTGTAAAAATCAGCTCAAAGGGAGGCTTCATATTATCATTTGCAAAAAATAAAAAATCTGAATCTCTCAAAGTCTGGGGAAACAGGAGGGATAATTTAGTGTGATTTGGAGAGCTGTGGAGCCAATGGCAGAAAATTGAGTCAAAAAAAAAACTTACTGAGTTTAAGACACTTCTTAATAGAGAGACAAATTAAAGAACGGCCAAGGAGTCCAAAGAAACGTGTTCAAGGTGTTTTAATAAAATATGACACTCCAAAGAGTGATAGCAAGCAGTGTCTATGAGCACACTGTGCCCAGCACCATGTGAGCATCCTTTTGTTTGATCTCCTCAGTGATCTGTGAAGTGGGCACCGCCACTTTCTGCTTCCTTTTACACAAGAAGACAGCAAGGCTGGTCTCACGAGGCTAATAGGTGGTAGTGTGCTTCATTCTGAACGTGGGTCCTGAACTCATCCTGCCATACTCACCTGCCTTCTGTGCTAGGCAGTTGGGGATAAAGAAAGTGTGTTTTACACAGGAACCCAGTTATCTCCCGTGTGCTTCATACATGATCCCAACATGCCATTTTTAAGTAAAATAAAATAACCTCATGTATTCTAATCAGAACACACCTTTGTTTAGTTTTCTAGATGAACAAGTGCTTACAGAAACAAGACTTGCATGTAGGATGTTTTTTTTTCTCATGCACATGAAAAATAAGTATTGCTAGGTCCCTCATCCTCTGTAGGATGAGGAGTAACCAGCAGGTGTCAAAATGCTGGAACAGTAACAGGATGCAGGAGAAAGGAGGTTGGGGCCTCTTACCATTTTAAAATTTGCTTGTTAGTTCAAATAAGTCCTGACCTCCAGAGGGATAATGCCCTTGCAAGGCAGAGAGTTTGATGAGGCAGTGTATATGTAAAGGTGAGTATTCATGTGTTCAGTATATGCACAAGGTAGTGTGAAGGTGGTGTGCAAATAAAGGCATGTATATGAAACACCGTGTGTGTGTATGTAAAGTGTGTAGCACATAATCAGGGAGCAGTAGCTGACATTATTTATTGTTCAGATAGACTCCTCAAGTAAATACTTGAAGACAAGTAGCCAAGTCGTATTACATGGTGGTGGGTTTTTAAAAACGACTTTAATTTTGTGCAATCCTCCCAGATTGTCTGTTTAGCAGTAAAATTCCACCCACTGTGTTTCTTTTGCATAACTGGGGAATTCACAAAAGGCTTTGGTGCTGTAGAGGCAGGAGTTTGTTCACTGCAAACTCGGCTTATGACAAACTCGACGCTGGCCATTCTCTAATACGTTAGCAGGCCATGTGTGGTTTTAATATTCATGGTCTCTAAGTGCTACCAACTGACATTCGGTACTAAGTGTGCAGATATGGGTGCTGAGCGAAACAGAGCTAGGGGGAGGACTTGCTAATTTGTATTCTAGATGGAAATCTTAAATTAGTTTCCAAGATTTTTTAAATGGATTTTTAAATGCCGGGCACATAGATTGAGTTCATATTAATATTTATAAGGTTCGAGAAGATATTTAGTGAAGTATTTGTATAACTTAATTTTGGTCATAATCAAGAAGGAAACCATAACAAGAAGGACATTGTATTTTAGTTTGGTGGCTCTTTTGTAACTCAGAGTTAGAAATCTTTCTTTCTGGAAAACTTCTGCTGACCTCTGTATGCTTAAAGAACACTTCTTTATTTGCACTCAGAAGTCAGGGGTTATGTGTATATAAATTCTTTAAGTTGGATTTGTTTATGCTAATTTTCTATAAGCTAATTAATTAGGAAATCAGTATTGATAATGATTTTTTAAAAGCCTTTATTGACACTTCTGCAGAACTCAGTTGTCTGGCTGTTTGTATATTCTGTATTACAGGGAAGAGCACCCTGGGTTCACCGGAAACCTGTTTCCTGTGGTTTTGCTTAGGGCTAATTGAGTTTAATGTAGTTTTATGTGCAGAAGGTATTGACTTGTGCATAGTATTTAATTTGTGTAAATATGTGTGTATGTACTGTTTTGCCCCTCTGAGTTTTATTTTAAATGTAACCCTTGAAACCAGGATAATAGGAATTCATAGCTTAGGCCTCCTAGCAATTGCAGGTGCCAACGGTTTAAACTGCTGTAGAAATACAATTATGCGCAGCCAAGAGCAAATCTTGTTTTAAGGTCCATGTGTAATGAATGCCTGTTAGTATCATAGAATACAATTAAAAAGAGGTTTACCTCTCCTAAGCTGTGATTGGTTCTTTCTGATGGAAATGCAGAGTCCCCTGAGTAGAATGTGTATTCAGCTCCTGGTGATTTAGACACCAGTGAGCCTGGCATATTGCAGGCTTGGATAAATTCAGGGCAGTTATAGTCAGGCAGAGATGGGAAAAGACTGAAAGATTAATGAGCGAGCTTAAAACAAAGCTTCAAAAATGAGAGTGCTGCACTGCTTGGTCTTATATAATTGTGCAGAATAGAAGTTGGTTTCGGCGGCTGCTGTTAAAATTTTTTTTAGTGGGTTGGCAGAAATTGTTCGTTTGTTATAAAAATCGGATCTAGAGAATGCAAGTGAAAGCCTGGGATGAAATACCCAGCTCCTGCTTGGCTGTAGAGCCCTCAGAGACACACCCTGCACATAGAGCATCTTGTATCTCCAGCTTGACCAAGCCTTGTCACTTCTCCCTACCTCCACCCCCCCCCCTCAGGAACTCTCCACCACTTCATGATAGTGAGGACCAACGTCCCAGCCCTGGCTACCTCCAGGAAGTGCACATCTGTGTAGTGTTCCTGAGGGCCCCCACTGACACTCCTGAGTTTCCCAAGCCTGGCGGATGAAGAGCAGTCAGAAGCAACTTGCTTCTGATTACCCGTGGATACCAGTTTCTGGCTGGTGGCTTTAAATAGCAGCTTTGTGACATTTCCTCACTAGAACGTAACGCACGGGACCCTAATGGCTTTAAAACGGTCTTTACCTTTGCCAGTCCTTTTAATAGCTACTGTAAAGAACCTTGCATTTGCCCAACACAGTTGAGCTCCACAGTGGAGCTGGTCATCCTGTAATGCAAGGCTGGGCACTCAGAGGGAAAGGGCGGCTCATAAATAACGCGGTGCAGGTGAATCATTTCTGAGACCCAGAGCTTGCCAAAGCAGTGAAGAAGAGCTGCTTTGGAAGAGAGACAGCCAACTCACAAGCAGGTTCTCCAGCGCATAATTGTAGACAGACACTCAGCAGCCTTTTGCTTTGCTTCTCTTTTTCTTCAAGGAGTTTGGCGCCACCTACAGGAAACAGGAAGCGCCGAAACCTCAGCGTCTCACAGAAGCACCGACTCCTCCCATTGGTCATTCCTCACATTTAGTTTTCATAAATTTGATCATTTGTTCAGCATATAGTGTTTATCAGGCTGCTCCTTGACCATGGGATGGTGCTAGGTTCTGAGGGGAGAAAGGTTACATCTGTACTAGCTGTTATGACAGACGATTGCTCACCCATAATTGCTGGGTAAGGTCTCTGTTTCTGCGGTCAGGAGCTGGTTTCCTTGGACGCTGCAGCAAGAGAGAAGGGAGGTACAGACTGAGTCGATAGCCTCTAAGGGCTGCTGACTTTAACGTCTTACCTTCCTTTGTTTCTTGTGGACGGAGTGGCATCCAGACCATTATTTTATTGTTGTTTGTTTCTACTTTTCTTTGGAAAGAAAGGTTAAGAAGTTAAAAAAAAAATCTGCAATCAGGGAAGTTCACAATGCGTGATTCAGTTCAGAGACTTCCAAGGGAAGACAGGTGATGGCTGTTCCTGGTGCATTAAAGGTGTTGAAGAGATAATGAGGATCAATTCTCTTCATTCATCAGCCTTTCATAACTGTATCACTGAATTAAGTTCTCCATTGTTCCAAGCTGGGGGGATTTGGCTTCAAAGGAGTTAAGAAGTTGGGTTTCTCTTGCTGAATGAACGACTGGAGTGCTCCTTTCCCACCAGCTCCTCTAACCCAGACCTGGCCCTGAACCCTTGGCCTGCACCCAGCTGGGTTCTCTGGGTGGCCTCACCTCCTCCAGCCAGCCTCCCCAGTCCCAATGCAGCTCACATCAGATTGAGAACCTGCATGCTCTCCCCTTCCGACCACAGTGGAAGCTGCTGTCGTGGAAGCTGCCCACCCCGACCCCCACCTTCTGGGGGTTCTAGGGAGTGACTGCTGGTCATCTTCCACACTTCCCACTGGCAACTCAAGTCGGCTCCAAGCCTGTCTCTTTCCTTCTGTGACATTCTGTAAATGCTCCTGTTTCAAACTGAATTTATGCTATGTTTTCCTGTCACTCCACCCTCTTGAATTTTCTGTAATTCTGTATGTTCTCAGTAGTTTGTCTTCTTTAGAAACCCTTACTAGCTGGCTTCAGTAGATTTGTGTAATGGCCTATTGGCTAGAGAGAGCTGTCTAATCAAATGAAAAATTTCCCACAGACCCCCATGTTAAAATATACTGTGGAATTTCAACATTTTTCTGGTTTTAGACATTTGTGTTTCTATTTAAACATCAAAAGGAATTTGCAGATAAGAAAACGTGTTAGTTATTTGATGGGAAAGGCCACACATGGGAGCTAAAAAGATTTTGAATGCAGTATTTCATATATTTATACCAAACAACTGACCAAAGGCTTCTAAAAATAAGTATTTAATACATCTAAGATGATACACAGACAGAACACACATACAATATGCTTGATGTCATAGTCACTAGAGGAATGCAAATCAAAACAATAGTAAGATAACACTTTACCATCCACCAGGATGGCTAAAGTTTTAAAAAAAGATAATAATAAGTGCAGACAAGGGCGTGAAAACTGACAGCTTTATACATTGCTGGTAGTGATGTATCATGGTACAATCAATTTGGAAACAGCTTGGCAGTCCTCAAAGTATTAAAAATAGTTATCAAAAGATCCAGAAGTTCCACCCAAGAATCAAAATTTGTCTCCATAGAAAGATGCTAGAATATGTACAGCAGCATTATTCATAATTGCAAAAGCCAGAAACAATGCAAATGCACATTATTCGACAAATATGTAATATGTGGCCTATCCCCCCAGTGGAATAGTATGCAGTCTTTAAAAACAGTACACACTGCATCATGGATGAGACTTGAAAACATTACACTAAGAGAGAAGCCCACATAAGTACCCCATTCCATTTACTTGAAGTCTCCAGGAAAGGCAAAGTTATAGATTCAGAAAGTAAATCACTGGTTGCCATGGTGGGAGAAAGAGTTCTGAGAATGATTGCTCATGAATGAAGGCAATGTGCATAACTTAGGTAGTAGTGACAGTTACAGGGCCCTGCAAACCTAGGGATTTCTAGCACATTCTAGAAACCACTGAACTGTTTACTTCAAGTGCATGAATTACCATCTCTTATGTGCAATAAAGCTATACACAGTGAAGTCACTTGCAGCTGTGCTTGTCTGAATTTATGTCTAATGCATCTTCATATCAGCCCCAAATGCTACACACAACGCTTGATAAGCAACTGAAGAATGGACGGATGTATGAAAGAATTCATGAGAATTCTTGTTGTAGTGTGAGGAATTTTTTGGCGTGTGCTGTGCAAGAGCTGTGAAGAATGATGGCCAGGAATCGAACCTCTGTCCTTCTACTCACTCATTTTGATGGGGCAACTGTCTTGTCAATTGATCTGGTGTCAGCCTGATGGAATCATGCTGTGCTTGACGTCAGCTGGATGGGCTGCTGGGGACAGGGGATTTCTTTTCTTCTTTTGAGACATGCTGGCCGAACACCTCAGCAACTGTACACTGTGGATGGTGTGTGATACCAGTGCTCTGTTGTGACCTTTGTTTTTATGAGCTGTGAGAATTAAGAACCTACCAGTTTTAGTTTAATTAAGCAGCAAGACACAGCAGATGGTGCATTTGTGGGCGATGATATCTTCCTCTAGTTCCCTTAAACAGCACTCTCACCCTATGGTATGCTGGGCCCAGAGTGTCACACCACCGTGACAAAACTGCTGGGAAGATGCACACATGGCAAGTCTTGGAGGACCTGGACACTACAGAAAGTTCTCGAGCTAGCATGACCTGAACTATATCACATTAGGAGGAGGAAGCTCTAACTGTACAGTTGTAACATATTACCATCTATCCATTCCAATATTTGCAAATAAAGTGTATGAAGGTTTTTATTACCCTGGTGTTGTTTTGTGCAATCTGGGGCAGCATTAAGAAGGCTTTAGAACATGATTTGTGTTTTTTAGAGTGCTGAGAGGAGATTGGCTAGTAAGAGAAGCTCAGATTTTATGTCAGACTGCTTTATTATGGTTGCTTTTAGTCACTACTGAGGTCCAAGGAGTGTCCTGTGCTAGCCATCTTCCCCAGGTACTGTGCACTTCCTGCTAGAGTGTTTACTCCGGAGGATGTTCAGAGCACGCATAAGTGATCAGAATCTGGAATGAATCCAGCACTTTCCATGGATAGTGCCTCCTTCGAAGAGGGAAACTCAATTGTTCAGTAGAACCACTTTCATTGTTAAGGGAGCTGCTATCTGTCTAGTTCAAATTCGTTTCCCTTTACTGTCTTTGAAAACTTGAATTACTTGAAAGCTGGTATAAAACTTATAATTGCACAATATTTTAGATCCTCAGATAATATGCCTCGATTTTTTTCTCATTAATGCAATATATGAAATCATCAAAATGAAATACATTCACTTACTGGCTGTAATGTTGTTAAAAGCATGAACTATGTGGATCTTCTAGAATATCGCAATAGTTACTTTAGATGGAATAATCCATTTGACTCATCTTACAGAGACTAGATTGGAATCCTAGTTAAATCATGAACTTCAAAAATAATATTTTAATTACAGAATGCAATTTCTCTTTGGTTAAAACTCATATTTTAATGTAGAAAAAAATTCTCCTGAAATCCTATAAAGGAACTCTTTCCTCTGATTTTTTTTAAGGATGTTGTCGACCACAGAGCACATGTGTCCATCGGCCTTCCAGAGATTCTGCTTGCCAACTCAACTTTCATATTTAGCGGAATGAAGTGCTTCTGTCTGAATCCCTACCAACCCCTGGGTACTTGAACGTTTAAGATAAAGCTGAAGGTGTAAACAGTCATTTTTGCATTTTTTGTCCTAATAAAAGACAGTTAACCTTTACTTAGTATTTACCAGGATGCAATAAAGGGAAATACGTGCACACACGCCTCTCTGCAGAGGAAATGCAAAACAATGACTGATTCCAACCTACAGGTTATTAAAAACTCAGGCAAGAGAAGTTAAAATTATTTGTATTTGGGAACAGACTTTATTGCAAAATCATTGGCATTTCATTTCTTTACAGATCTGGGTTTCCTTCTAATTAAAACAGAGAGGAACTAGACTGTTTCTCACTTACTCGTATATGGATGTCTTGCTGCTCCCGTGGCTCTGTTAGACACAAGTGGGCTGGAGGCATCAGGAGCTAACTTAAAATCATGTCTGATAATTTTAGGGTGATACTGAAGTTTTTTCTAAAACTGATATTATGCCAACCCTCCATAATCACTTTTCCCTTTAATAGCGATCTGCTTCACATTTTTATCTTAGAAAATTGTGATTTAGCCAATAGCTGACAAGTCTAGACTCTAGCCTTGATCTGTCCTGAGCAGCTGAATTCTTGTGCAAGAACAAAGGATTTTTACTCAACAGTTTGTATTCAGACCCCAACATACTCGCTCTATGACTGTGTCATTTAGGAATTCCTCGTGTCTCTAAAGGAGCCTTCACATCGTAATTTTTTTCTGTGCATGCATGTACATGTCCATGCATATATATACCGATGTGAGTGATCAAAGAGGCCAGAAGTCAACACCCAGATGTTAGGAAGGTGGGAAATGCTGTCTTTATTGGGGCCAGGTTAAAGAGAGGGCGTTCTCTTTCCAAGGATGCAATGGAAAAGAGATATTTGCTAGGCAGCTAGCATTCTCTGCCATAGTGACTTTAGGCAATTTAATCTCATTGTACCCCGACTTTCTTGTCCCTGAAAATGGCCATAAAAACAAGATCTAATTCAGGATCCTGTTGATTGTGTTATCATTGGGGTTAGTGCATCTAATGTGTTTAGCACAATGCCAGCCATGTTATAAGTAAGCAGTAAATGTTAATTATGCTTATTTCTTTCTACTTCTCCAGTCGCTCTAGGTTAATGTTGTATAGACAGTAAAACTGGAAGCATTCAGCTGTATTACAGATCCTTGTTTTATTTCCTTGCTCCACACTTGCCTGCTCCTACAAGATGGGGAACCTCAGAGCCATTTTGGAGTACGTGCTTACTATATGTCTATACTTAGCATTCACTGAATTCAGTTATGCTCCTAGGACTGTCCATGGTGTCCCCCATTCTGTCCCGTTTTGTGTGTTCACTATTTAAGCAGAAGCAGCCTCCATGCCTTACTTCCACGGGTCTTCACTATCTACCAGATAACACCCAAAGTTCCTATAGCAGTATTCTTACCTTGCTGTCATCTCACTGTGGTAGTAAAAGCTTTATATTAATTAAGCCACTCTTCTAAGAACACCCCCCACCCCCAATCCCACATGTCTGTATTCTGTGTACCACATTGAAAACTCACTCTCTCGAAGTAAGGTCGTGGGCTCTGGTTTTATCCTCAGGGTAAATTTTTTATGAATTTTCCTGTTGAAACAGGAACAATGAAATGCACATGTTTTCTGTCTATAATTTGAAATGTTGGTTATGATTTCTGGAAACTTCTTATGATTTTGTTTCTGAGACCTGTAAGTAGGTAGACCACCACTCTCTCATAGCTGAGTTGAGTATCTAAATGTATAAATATGAAGGCATGAAGGAACAAAGGATTCTTAAGTAGAAGAAGCAGGTGAAGGGAGCCATCCTTCTAATGGATGTGTTGGTTTGTTCAGCAGTTCTCAGAGAATAGGTTGAGAGCCAGAAACACATTATTTTTACTTTGCAAGACAGTAGCATTGTTTTGGGTACTTTAATGTGAATGTTATGAATGCTTTTGCTTTCATATAAAGAACAGGGATGATTAGCTTTATTTTCTATCAACATACATGTGTGAGTGTGTGTGTGTGCGTGTGTTGTATAATGGGCTGTGTAATATAATTTCAAAGCCTTCTGATGCAATATTTTGAAACTAAGTTGGTCATACAATTAAAACATATCTTTGGTCATAGATTGCTTGGCCTTATGCCATCTTCATAGGCAATGTCCTACTTACTTACATAGCCTGGATTGGCTGAGAAAAATAATTGCTGCTATGAAATAATTTTGCAATTACCACTGTAATTAAGGGCAGTTTGTTAATGAAAGTGCTTGGTGAATAATGACTGCAGGGCACTCCATCTTGCAGCTTCATGCCAGATGATTGGTTGGTGTGGTGGAGGCAGTTAGGGAATTAGTGACACAGCTGTCATGGTTACAGGATGGATGTAACTATCCTTTGCAGTTGATGATGAAGAGCAGTCATTAGCCTCCTGCCCCTTGGGAACTGGTCAGAAGAACAAAAATAAACTTAACACATGATGGTAAAAGCCATTCCTTATGTTTCCTTTTCTTTGGTATGAACAATTAACATTCTATAGAAACCGCCGGGAGCACATGGATGAGCCCTCTCCACTTTTTAGGCATGTTAAGGTGATAGATGCTCCTCCTCATAGGGCATTGGTTGTTCACAGTTTATAACCGCTCTTATTACCTTATAGGCCAGATGAAACTGCTCCTTAGAGACCCACAGGCCCCACTGAAATAGTTCTTGTTCATCTCCAGGTGTTGTGTATTCATTTCGACTACTTAAAGAGTACCAGGCATGGGTTTTTGCACGCCATTTTCATGGCTGCAGGCGCAATTGAAGATCAGTTTTCTAAGTTTGGGCTTACCTTGCTGATAAACACGATACTGATAACCGAAGAAGTCATTGTTGAAGGTTGAGGGTTTTTTCTCTCTTTCCCTTAAAGTCAGGTGTGTAAGTGCACTTCGTATTCATGCTCATTCCGCCTCCTTGGTGTTCTGATGTTGTTTTTCATTGTGAACTTGCTTAAGCAATCTTTTGTAGAGTAATTTCATAACGTGCATATGCTGTGGTTTTACACCGAGTTGCTCGTGGTCTGCAGCTCATTAACTTTCGCTGACTAGGAAGCCAGAGTAGCATGTTGCCTTTCTTCCCCTTTGTCTCACCATGGCATCCTTTTCACTCTTTGTTAGAGATGCTAGCTAGTAGGGCCGGGGAGATGGCTCACTAGATAAACACCCCTGCTGCACAGCTATGAGGACCTGAGTTCAAAACCCTAGAACACATGTAAAAATACTGAGCATAGTGACCCCATAATCATAGGGTTGTGGGGAACCACAAAAGAACCTCTGAGGCCCAATGGCCACCAACCTAGCTACAGATTCAGTGAGAGACTCTGTCTCAAGGAAACATAGCTGAGAATGCTATAGCAGGACACCCCAAATCCTCCTCTACCCTCCTCTTCTGCACACATTGGCACACACAAGCATGCCTACACCATGTGCACCACCCACTCCAAGAAGCAAATTTCACCCAACAATTAATAAGGTGCTGACAACTCCCTACTAAGGGGTGGGAGCACAGCTTGACTGCAGTGTTAGCACAGGTTAAGGGGGAGCTTGTTGCTGCTTATGCTAGGCCTGAGTCCTTGTGTGGCAAGGGCACTTAGTGTCTCTGTGTCCTCTTGACTTGAGCAAGAACAGAGGTTACACAAGGGATGGGGAGTGTGTCTCAAAAATTTACACCCTGTGTCCTCAACCTCTGCCTCTTCTGTCCTCGTACTCCTCGGTCGTCACACAGAGACTGACGTACCAAAAGGCTGACGTACCCAGCAGCACTGTCCTGATGCTCACAGCTTCCTTCCCTACAGAGTCACTCATTCTCTCAAGATGAACTTCCTGTCTCAGTGGCCATAGGTGAGTCACCATGTCACCTGACAATGTGGGACATAAGTCAGCTTACTTGTCCCTAAAAGCTACATGGAGCAAACCTCCAATACTAAGCATTGAAATTATTATCTTATTCTAACAAAAGACAATTTCTACTTGAAAGAAGGTAACTGTATCAGACATGGTCATGACTGCTGAAATCATATGGGATCCCAGAGAATATAGCTCTCCAGGGACTTCAGAGAATGCCTGGGCTCCCGAAGAACCTGGGCGCAGAATGTCTTCATAGTAAAGCTGCAAGAATAATTAAGAAGGGAGGAGCAAGTGGCACTATGTGTGTGTGTGTGTGTCTGTGTCTGTCTGTCTGTCTGTCTGTGTGTCTGTGTCTGCGTGTCTGCCTGTGTGTGTGTTCAGATGTATGGGATTTTGTGATAGGTCAAAACTCTCAATAGTAAAGGAAAACACCTTGTATTTTTAATTGGTCTTGTTCAGGTACAGGACATGGAGACTTTATCCCCTTCAGGAAAGATGAGACAACTGCATTATTTAGATAGTCTGTGTTTTCATTCCTGTCTTGTTTGGTGGCATTTTGATTTATTTATTTTTTAACTTGCACGTGAGGTTTGTATTTGGTTAAAATTCCCCAGCAGCTGTACAGGCGTCTTAACACACAACAGAGGGAGGTAAGTGACCTCAGACTTTGGGCAGGACACTGAGATTCTCCAGTGAAGCCACATCTACTCTCACTGTCCTCTGGACCTGTGTAGACTGACTGTAGCTTCCACCCAGAACCACCCTTGTCTGACTTCCCTCATTTCCTCAGAACAAATCAAGGACTTTTGGTATTTCTCCACAACATAAATGCATCGTGTCCCATTCGATCCTATTGTGGTCCTCTCTGTCACAGCAACACTAATTATAAAAATTGAACATAAATTTGTGCTGTTTAATAGGTTTGGGTTTAATTTTGCCTCAGTGGGAAGACATTTGATTAAAAGAGACTTTTTTCCCCTCCTCCTTCTTCCTTTTTTCTTTTGGTGGAACAGTTAGTAAAGGCGTAGGAAATTGATTTCAGTGTCACAGAGGACATTTCTGACAGGAATGTACTTTGAAATGATTCAAGGCATCTGTTTCTCTCACATATGCCCAACACTGCTGAGGGCTGTACCTAAATTAAACTGTTTAACGTGTCAGCTCGGAATCCGATCACAATTTACATCCCAGTGGCTTGGCTCAAATTTCCAACATTTCATGAACTCCCTCCCCTAATTTACTAAACAAGTTCTCGCTCAAAGTGACCATTTGTTCTAGACGCCAATATGTCACAGTCCGAATTGATTTAGCTTTGGAAGCTATTTGTTTGGGTATGGTCACTTTGCCTATGAGATGGGATCATCTCTCCGGCATCGCTTCTCCTGGTACGTCTTGTGGGTGGTGGCTTAGTGGGTGTTTTTGTTGCTGTTTGTCTTCCATTGGTGCAGTGTCTGTCAGGCAAGCTGGCTCCAGGAATTCCCATTGTAAGAGCTTCTGAGTCCAAGTATGATGTGCACTCTCTCTATGGCTGGGTTGATGACGCTCAGCATAGTACCTGGGAGACACTTAAAGAGAGTTTCTTATAAATGATCAGAGAAGGAACATTTGCACATGCCCATACGTGTAACCCTAGAGTAGACACCACTGGGAAAGCTCATTTGCTTGGAAATCAGCGCTACTCACTCCCATTAATTACACCCAGGCATGTCCTGTGAAGTTGGAGGGCTGGGGCAATTATTTTGTGTGTGAGGGAGCTTTTTATATTCATAGTAAAAATAATTCCCTGGCGAGCAGAAGAAAAAGTGTCTATGTTGAGGTATAATAGGAACCTGAGCTCATTAAGGTAATTATTTTGCGGTTCTTCACCCTTCTTCTCCCCTCCAGTGTCCACCCACGTAATCCTCACACACAATTTACCAGACAGTGGAGAGTGAAGAGCCCAGGGGAAGACTACCTCTGTTGCCCTGCTGTGTTTGTAAGTCTGCAGTCTACTGAAGCAGCAATGGTGTTCAGATGAGCCTGTCCTGGAAGGCGCTTGCTCAAGAGGGGTCCTGTGGTGGACCTCACTAATGAGCCGGCCACTGGTGACAGGGAACTGAGATATCTATGACACTGTCATCTCTATCTGTGGCCCCTTGGGAATTTATTAATGGGTGTAGAAAGCATGAAATAGGTGATGGCTTGAGTAGCTAGTGATTTTATGTCTTCTTCCTATGCTAGTCTAGCCTGGGTGTTCCATAGCTGTGGTTACCTCAGTTCCATCCAGTCTTACAATAGTCAAAGTTCATGGAGGCTCTGCCATCTTGTGGCTTCTGGTCACATCATTTAGGCTTCCCTGAAGGGGGAAATGGAAGGTAGAAGAGAAACAGCCTTCTTAGTCTCCAGGCTCAGAAAGCCACACCCCCCTTCTGCTCACTCAGGAGAGAGCTTGGTCACCTGACTAATCCTAAACAAGGAAGTCTGGGAAAGGAGAAAAAAACTTGATAGATCAGCCAAGTGACTGGGCCTGCATAGCAGCAGAGATGGAGTTAATGGGGTCTCTTGAACCTTAGGCTTTTCCTAACTAGTTTGCTGCCTACCCTCTTTGTTTCATAAAGTTCCACAGTTGCTGTGAGACTTTAAATAAAAGTTAATGCTGCCTGTTCTACAGCTAATGCTTTAGTTTCTCTGAGCCTAAGCTGTTTATAAAGATGATCATCGAAACTGGCAGCACATTTAGCTCACCTCCTAGTTAATGTCAAGGACAAGGTACTTTGCATACACCAATTTTCCATTTTGAAATTACTGTGTATGTCTGTCAGGCAAATGTTTGTTTCAACTCCTTCCGCTTTCCTATCTCTGGGAAACATGGTAGAATGGGGAAATGGTGATAGATTAGTGATTTTTCCCCTCCCTATTTGGGAAGATATTACATGTACTGCTGGTATGCTAGTCATTATACAGGAAAACCCAGAAGGCTTAATTACTATCGCCTGCAATAGCAATACAGATGGCCACTGACTAATGCGAAATCAGGTTTCCATTCATGATCTTTCTTCACAAACAGTTCTTGCAGTAACATGAAGGATTGTTACCATTGTTATTGCCTTCTGCTTTTCCACTCTTTCCTCCATGGAGCTCAGAAATCACCAATAGCATATTTTCCTCTACCTTGATTAGATTTTAGAAGCCAGGTCTGATTTTCTGCAAGCACTGCATAGTGGCATCCTATTCCCCACTTTCTCCTGGATGCTGCAGGATGAAATATGTCCAGAACTTTGGGACCTTTAAGCCTGATCTTAGATCGGTTTTAATCTCTTCTGCTACTCTCTCACAAAACAAAGGATTATCAGGGTTCTTGCTGTGCAATAAATGCTATTTTTAAGATAGGATTTAGACGGTATTGTCATCCTACTTTATAATTATGAGCAGACCCATAACTTTAGTTTTGTACAGATAAAAATCACCTTGAGTTTTCTTACATTGGCAGGGGAGGGACAAGAAGTGAAAGTCAAGTGTGTGCCAAGCCAAGCTCAACACATGCTCCCTATGTTCTAGTATATGTGCTGCCAAAGCGAGCACAATGCTCCCTATGTTCTAGATAATCTTACCTACCTCCCCCCACAACACAGCTTGTCTCTTTATTGTTGATATATATAAGATAGGAGAGGTTTTAAAGTGTTTTCTGGGTTTGAGTCACCTTATGCTCACAGGTCAGCTATATTGAGGCTACTCATAAAGATTGTAGATTCCAGCCACACGTTTCTAATGCCCTGCCCTCTGGCAGTCAACATGTGGGAGCGTAGGTGTCAGATTGCTTGCTAAAGGTGATAGGAGAAAGCCTACCTAGTTAGTAATATTAATGTCTTAATGCCTAAGGCATACTAAATAGTCATCCAAAAGTAGAAATTAAAAGTGGTTTGGGGTCAGGAAGAGAGCATTGCTTTTCTGATGGCGGACCACCCCACATCTCACCTTGTTCTCTTAACTCTAGCACCTAACGTGGCAACCACTGCAGGGCCCAATTGCTTTATAATTTTGTTTTTGTTTCTGCTTTCCACACCTCACTGTGAGCTTCTTTAAGGAAGAGAATGTGTTCTATTCATGTTGGGGCATTCAATATGTGCTTGGTAAACAAATTAGTAGTTGATGAGTAAATATCTAAAGGGAGAAAAACCATATCCCTCCGTCACAGTTAAAACTATAGACACCCTGATTTTGGACAAGCTAGTATTTGTGTTTTCTGTGTGCAGAGAATATTCTCATTACTCTTCTCTGCCATTTTATTATTGAATCTAGCTTTTTAAAATTAATTTCAAAAGTATGCTTGGTGTCTAAAATGCTAAAGTTGTTTTGCTCACTTGGTTGTGAAAAGAAAAGTACTCCCTCAAAAAACTAAAGCCAAATCCAGCTCTTCCACTACTGGGTCCATTTCTAAAGTAAATGAAGTTAGTATTTCAGAGCTAGGTGCATACCTGTTTACAGTAGCACCATTCTCAATGGCCCAGAAACAGAGGATCACCAAGGTATCCATCAGTGAGTGGATGGATCAGGAAAGTGTAGCAGGTTTACTCAACCATAAAAAAAAGGGCAAATGCCTTTCATCTGTGGCAGCATGGACAGGGCTGGAAGACGCTGTGTTAAGTCCACATAGTCCAGCTCACATGTAAAAGCTGAAACCTAGAGGCTAGAAGAGTAAGGGCTGGGGGGGGCTCCAGGGGGCCTGAGAGATGGGTACCAGAATACCACTGGATAGGAGGTTAAGTTCTTGTGTACCCCTGTAGGGTAGAGTGATTACCTCATTTCTTGTGTATTTTACAAGAAGCTAGAAGAGCAGAGTTCTGGGGTTCTCAACATAAAGGACGATTTGATTGTTACGCATGTGTTCAGTGACTCACAGTGCAGCACAATGTCAATTAAGGTTCTTTTTTCATAAGAAAAGAGAATTCTCTCATGTGAGATTTTTGAACTCCCAGGCAAGGTCCTGCTCACTGTATGCTTGTGTAGACCCCTGTGAATGTAGATCAGCAGTGGGATTTAACCTAGGGTGCCTGTCATGAGTTCCAAATGAGAACCTTGGGATGAAGAACCAACCAAGGTCAGCCATGAAGGTAACCATGACCCCTGTTGGTTCCTTTCCCTAGTGGTCAGCCATGACATTCAATCTTGTACTCTTGAGTTGCCCCACTGATATGATGAAGGGAACCCCAGGAAGTGCAGGCACAGTTCCATGTGGTTACAGAAAATAGGAGATATGATTGTCCTTCTCTCTGCTTTCTAGGAATGTTAGATCACAGATTGGTTGAACCATGTAAAGCGGCAGTTATTTGTTTTTCCAGCATCCAGTGCATGTAGCTAATGGAATTCTTTTCTATCAGATGGTTCTGAAAGCTGCTCACAACAGAGTGAAGTGATAAGACGCTGAAGATGTGTGTGTTCCCTGCAAGTATTTCTCTTCTCTTTTCCTCCATTTAAAAATGTATGT
Source organism: Ellobius talpinus (assembly GCA_001685095.1). Taxonomy (NCBI): domain Eukaryota; kingdom Metazoa; phylum Chordata; class Mammalia; order Rodentia; family Cricetidae; genus Ellobius; species Ellobius talpinus. Next base: position 25,050 of record LOJH01001365.1, read on the forward strand.
TTCTAGGTCAGAAACTGAAATGTATCCACAACCACCTCCCTACCCCCAGCCTTTTATTAAAGAAACTGTCTCCTATTCTTTTTAGGATCTAGTGATGGAGTTCAGCCCGTCTCACCTGGATGGGGGTTATATAGCAGATAACCTTGCAGTCTGGACCACTGCATGGGCGTGCACAGGCTCTCTGACTCTGTCTGTGTCTGTCTGTCTGTCTNCCTATATAAGCTTTGAAATATTTTCATCAGTATAATTTAAGTGAAAACTTATTACACACACACACACAAACAAACACAAATGAATGCAGGCCTATATAGTCGCATTCAGTTTAAGAGGACTGGTCCTATATAAGCTTTGAAATATTTTCATCAGTATAATTTAAGTGAAAACTTATTATTCTATAGTTTCTGAACTTTCTTGGGCATAGTCTTGGGTCTTAGTTTTGTACAGTTACCTTTGTAAAGTTACCTTTATTTTTTTGCCTGTCCCCAATGTACATAAATAACTCACTACTACTGTATTTTTTACCTTTGAAGGAACTCAAGATTGTATTTTAGAGAATAGAGAAAATGATGGTACAAATGTAGAATTTATCAAGGTTTTCAGTGTGTTTCCTCACATCATTATCTCTTGTCCCACATGATAATAACTTCCACCACCAGCAGCAAACCCATCAGCATGCACAACCCACAGAGGTCATTGCTTACATGTGGGTATATGGGTCTAAAGATCTTGCCTGGAAGCCCAAGCTTCTCACACAAGAGAATTCCCTTTTCAAAAAAAAAAAAAAGATGGAATCGACATTGTCCTATTGTGCTGGTATATTTGTGAAACGTAATACTCTGTAGATTCACTTGAGAGTGGTGTGAGAAACCAGCACCATGCCTTGTGAGTGCTCACTCAGTGTGCCCTCAGCAGCAGCCTCTAGGATAAATGCTGTTTTTATCCTCATTTATAGATGAGGGTGTGTAGGGTCAGAATGTTTGAGTAGCTTGCTCAAGACACCCTGCCAGAGGGTAGATCCAAAATGCATGTCACACCTGACTGAGCCATAGCTGATGCCACCAAGTCTAGTTGCATGGCTTGCTGCCCAGCTTCCTGAGCAGTTTAGCTTTCCTGAGCTGGCCCTTTCAGGTGTACATTCCTTAGAAGAGCCGAGAGCAGCTGGTCATGGTGGCACAAGTGCAGAAAGGCCCAGAAAGGGCTCAGGCTGTGTGAAGAGACCTTGTCTTCAGCCAGCCAGCCAGCCAGCCAGCCAGCCAACTAAGCCATCAGAGTTTGTTTTGTAATTGATAAACAGTCAAAGAAAGAAAGAAGGGGGCGGGGAAGACTGGTTGAAAACGACTTTTCAGAACTGAATTGGCACATCCATCTAGCTAAAAACCAGAGAATTGGGGGGGGGACTTTTAAAAAGCACTAATATTTCGTGATGCCTTTCTCCCTTCATCTACTCTTTTATTTTCTCTCTCACTTTGACAGAATTCTTGGTTGTGCATTGAAAACGCCCACTGGGCTGAGGCCGATCTATGTGGTTAAAATTGTGCACTGCCAAGCCCTCCTTTGGAGCTCTTTTCCAAAACTTTTTTTTAGAGGGTTGACAACTTTAAAAGAAATGGTGTGTTCCTTTAACCCCAAGAACATTTTATTGAAATTTAGTTTGGAGAAAGAATAGACAGAACGTTCACTTAAATGTTCCCATGTCTTAGAAGAATGAATGGGTAGTGATATGATTTATATAGCTGGTAGAAGAAAGAATAAAGGAGATAAAAGAAAATTGAAACCCCAAATTATTGGTTTCTGCCGAGCATTTCCGATCTAGTTCTCAATTGTGAATACAGTTTATGCCTTGCTTAAACGCTTCTTGCCAGGCCGTGGAAGCAAATCTCTGCCTTTTATGTAACTTGTAGCTTAATTGAAGGCTTATAAGCTATATAGCTGTCTGAAGTGGAGAGAGGAAAAATCAGCATCCATATTCACAGTCCACAGTGTCAGATACATATTTCTTAATTGACTAAATAGAGAAATGAATGAATGAATGAATGAATGAATTTTATTCAGAAAGTTCCAGGCTGACATAATAGCATTTGTACTCTGTGTTACATAAACAGGGAGTGTTTCTGTTGATGAAACACTGATGAGAAGCTTCTGGTAGTATTGACAGCTACCTCTTGCTACAGGAAAGTTCCCACTGGGAAGACACAGCAGAAGGCTTTGTGGGGGGATTCCCACTCATACCTCCATTGCCAATGGGGGCTCACTGAGTCAGCTTGCTTCTGAACTAAAATGTTTGGTAGTGTATTTGGTGAGTCAAGGGGCAGGTTTAGAATGAGCTGGGAATGTGTGAAGCGTTATCTATGACTGCACCCCTCGTGTCTGAATTTCAGTCACAGGTTTCTCAAAAATTCCTTCCAGAACACAGGTGAATTTCTTCAGATGACACTAGAATGCTTCATACCAGCATATTAATATTAAACCTTTGGTTGTCGGGTTTATTTGTTTTACCATATCCTTCTATAAGTAAGTCAAAAACAATATAAGCTATCTGTCTTTTACAATAATCACTTTGGAAGACTAGGCAGTTAGGGTTATTTCAATGAGGGAGGATATATATATATTCTTATGACTTTTATATTATATATTTATATTATATTATAAACTTGGTGGCTGTGGATCTTTATCCTTTATCTTTTATGGTAATTTATTTAGGACTGAGCCATTTGGAGTCAGGGTATTAAAGTGGACACTGCTGTTGAGGATTTCAGACTAAAGAACTGTAAAGCTCCAACATAGGTGTGACAGGTCAGCTGCCATGCAAAGGGAGTTCCGAGGAGTAATTGGGGGTGCATGGGTCTTTGACAGAACATAGCTCTTCATTGCAGCTAGTCCAAAGCAAACTACTAATTTAAAATTTTTGTCTTTGATTTCCTTGACAGTTCTAACCTTATTAATTTAAAATCTTATTGTATACAGACTTAAAACCTGACAAACAATCCTAAGGCAAGAAAAGCCCCAGGTACCAGGGACCTAGGCACTCCCGTAAGGCATAGATCAGCCCCAACCTTGGCATTGACAATCTTAGTAACTGGGACCTGAGCGTTTTCTCCTTGGCTTAACTTCTGGAACTTGATTTAAAGTGTTCCCATGACCCTTTACTGTTCTTTATAGGTTTCCTTCTCTCTTTGGAAACAAAGTAACTGCTTTTTTGGCAGGAGGTGGAGTCTTCCCTACTAAAGGAAGGTTAGTAAGCCCTTTGAGTAATGTTTTTAGTTTGTAGGATCCAGCTAACCGGGACATTTTATCTTTGCAAGTTACTTTCTCCAAAGGAAAATAGTGTCGCCAAAAATTATTTAGACTCTAGCTATCATAAATGCTTACTTCTGATTGAAGTTTCCCAAATTTGTCCAGAAAATACTTGTAGTGGGTTTGAGGCTTATCTAGAGCAAATATCCCTGCCATGTGGGCAATGCAGTCTGCTCTCAAGTTGATCTTGATCCATAGACATGAGAGCATTTAAATCACTGTTGTAACTATTACATTCATGTGTGTGATTAGCCAGAGATACTTTCTGTGCCCACTGAAATGCAACAGCTCTCCCTTTCATGTTCTGATGATGCATCGCTCGCTCCATCCGTTCTGGTTGCTCTCCTACATGAGGGACTGATGGACAATGTAAATGCTTCTCGTTTTGAAAAGTGAAGCATGGGTAATTAAGCAATGCATCCATAAGTTAGATACCAGGTTTTGACTGAGGCCCAAGAATGAATGAGAAGTGCAATAACCAAATTAAAATTCTGGTGTGGCCATTTGGCTCTTGGCATCCCTTTGTGGATCGTCTTACAGAACAGCACAGTCACGTTCCTTCCAGTGCTTCCCAGAAGTTTCCCCTCTCAGAGGTGTGTTAACGTCTTCAGTAGCTACCTTGTGACAGTTCACTTTTCTCACCAATATAAAATGATCCTAGTTTTCACTTATTCAGGAAAGTAGAATATACATAGCAGACGGTTCTCCTGCACTGTGTTCAGTACATAATTGTTTCTTTAATAATACATCTCCACATAAGTGGGTGGTCATCCATCTTCGTAGATACTGTGTGTGATGTCTGTTCTCCCACAAATAAACCTTAATTAAAAATTTGACATTAAATAATGTTTCCTGGTGAAAAGGGGATTTTGATGTAAAGAAAAGTGTATTTTATATCAAATCACACTTTATGCTCCATGAAAGTTTTGTGTTACATGGCTTTTATGCTTTTATAAAAATTTGACAAGAATTGAATATCTTGGAGCAAGTGACTGGCCAGTCTGTTTCCATCCTTTCTCTGAGCCACTAATAAATCATTAAGGGCACCCTGTGCTACATCTTTTTGAACACTTTAGAATTAGGCTATCGCCTAGCCCTCCACACCCAGCCAGCCCTCCCCTCAAAATGAAGGCAAGATGCCAGTTTCCCATTAACAAGGAAACGCACGCACACACACACAACACACACACACAACACACACACACACACACGGGGGAGGGAGCTTGTGATGGCAGAAGGAACTTGGTTTTAATAGAACTTCAAAGAAACTCTGTTCTGTTGTGGCCAGTTGTAGCCAGCTGATTCTCTATTTATCCTTCCACTGTGTTGCAACTCTCTAAGGTGCAGAGGGGAGAAAAGATTGCTACTCAAAGGCATATAAGCAGCAGAGACAGAGAGGACCAAGCAGTAGAGCCCGGCTAGAGGAAGCAGGGCCTGAAAACATGAAAAATGAGAGGAATTTAAAAGACAGCATTGGACAGATGCATGTGGAGACTAGCGAGAGGAGAGTCCTTTGACAGCGTAAACTGGGTTGAGGTCTGTGTATATCATCAGAGACTGGCATGAGCTAGAAGGTGCCCAGAAGCAGACTGTAGATAGTCTGGCCTTCTGGAGGTGATAGGACACATAAGGCTGGAATCAATCCTCCTCCCTCCCTGCCTCCCTCCCTCCCTCCCTCCCATCTTAATATCATCTCCATTAAGCCCTTGTCAGTAGTGACATGAAGCTCTGGGTGATTTGGTCTCCAGTCCATCTCTTAGAAGTCAGTTTCCTGTCTCGCTTGAACAGGTTCTTTGAGCACCTGATCCTCCTTAGATGCCTGCTTGCTAGGTGTCTTGGCTTGCAGAACTTCAAGAGTAGTCATCCTTTTTCCCTGTCTCTGCCCAGGATGGAGGATGGGGGGCTTTGCCTTGCATCCGTAAATATCACACGTGACCAGAAGCAAGGGCAGTCATGTTGCTGTCACTGGATACCATGGCCACTCCAAAATCAACAAAAACTGTACAAAATGAAAGTGAAGCTTGTCATAGTTCCTTTTCCTCGAATCTTGGCCCTATTTGTCTGTCGGCCATTTCATTAGAATCGCTGTTGGTGTAGCAGGATTCCCAGGAAGTATATCTTTCTACCTGTTTGAAGTATGATATCCAATCAGATTAATTCTTTGATAATTCTAGGGTGAAATAGATAGGCTGTGGATGTGTCGTTTTTAGCACAATGTCTCTATTTAAGTTTTCTTTGAAGCTGGGAAGTTTGGACGTAAGCTGTTTATTATGCCATACTTCTATGTCCCCCCAAAGTAAACCGCCATTGAATTAACTTCTGCATAGTGTATTTCTATCAAAGCATTTGATCCTTGTTTCTGCAAGATAATCCTAAGAACTTTTTATTTTGAGAATAGAAGACCATGATGGATTTAATTCATAAAGGGAAGCCGCTGCAAGGAATGTAAATGTAAGCGCTTGATAAGGTAGGATTTCCTAGTTGCTATGGCAACCTTTGGGTCATGAGCCTGAGAAAATATAAAGTAAGTCCTGGAGCTGTGAAGATGATTATAAAATTTAACTGTCATTCTTCATTTAGAGTTGATGGCAAACATTATTTACTTAAGTTTATCTCAAGGCAGGCGAGGATCCAGTTTGGAAAATCTGAGACTCCGATCACAAACGAACCCATGTTGCACATGTCTAACATTATAAAGCACAGGCGGCATTTATTATTCTAACCAGACTGTTTGTACATAGCGTCCCTGTAGACTTAGTCACCTTCCTATGGAAGCCAACAGTGCTCATCTCGTGAATTCTTAATGAAAACGGTGGAATGCAGCTGTATATGTTGAGTAAACTTCCAAAAACGTGTGTTCTTTCTATGCTTAAAAAAGAAGGCCTAGGGGATCGTGTAGGAAGGATGGCTTTGTGCCTTCCTTTCAGATTCCCATATAAATAGTATACTGTTTGGGGTGGGCAGGTGCCAAGATGTTAATATAGTGGTGTATTTTCAAAATATACCACAATCTGGTGATAATGAAGGTAGGTTGGCATCTCTTTCTGGGTCGCACCCGCCTTCGCCAGGGAACCAGGGGTAAAGGTATGGGTGGTAAAATCTGATTTCTGCAGTTGGGGAAGGGATTGGGAGATGTCAGGTTCCTAAATTGAAATATGATGTGGAGCTCTGCACTTTGACAGAGCACCAGTTTTTCTTGCTTTATCTTTTACAGGCTGCTCTTAGTTTGTGCTAATGACCTATGAGACCCACTGCAAATTACCCAATCTTGCAAATTAGTGAGTATGTGAACAAACACTATAAAACTATCAGATACCACATCAAACAAATGTAGTTTATTGCAGGAAGAAAAATAGACTTGCTTATTGAGAGGGGATGTGTTTTCACAACCAGATAAGTGCTTTCCTGCTTGCCCATCAGGGAGCGTCAACACATTATATGGTCTGTGTCAGCCAATGGCTCACTGGCTCTCGAGCAAAAACATCAGTCTTTAAAATGCAGGCACAGAAAAGCTCATGATTACATGCATGCTGGAATCTTGCACAGAATTGTTTCCCCTATCCTTTGCCTTTATTAAAAAAAATTCCTTTCCAACTCTATATGCTTGATTTTTGCAATAGAAAAAGAGAACAGAATTTAGGGTTATTAAGAATAGAACATATACTTGGCTGGTGTTTTCTTTCTGCACCCAGCTGAGTCTGAACCTGGAGCATCCTTCAGCCCCTCCGTTGCCAAGGATGAGGTAGAATCCAGCCCACACACCCAGCAGCATACACTCTGCTCATCAAAGCACTTTTCTCAGTTGGTTTGTTTTCATGTCTAGCAGCAGAAATAGCTGTTCCTTTTTCTTTCCTCTTTTCTTTTTTTTTCTCCTAGCATCTTGTAATTGCAACTGGTAATGTGCTTTCTCCTAACCCAAGACTGGCACAGAGTTGGCAGTATCTGTACCCGCTACCCCCGCAGGACTCGTGGCAGGACCCAGTGACTTGTTGATGGCACAGTGCACTTATCTCTCATATACTGAGAGCCTTACCTGGGCCAGCCAGTGTCTCCACCTATCTTCCCCCATCCCTCCTTAGGTGTGTTTTATCTGGCTTCCTAATAACAGCTGTATTGGCAACACATAGTCTGGTACTTATTGTGTACTAAGCACTGTGGGTGGAATCTATGTGTGTTTACTGAATATCTTTAAAATAGCTTTAAAATTATCATGCTGTCCTGGAACTCACTCTTTTGACCAGGCCTTGAACTCACAGAGATCTGCCTGCCTCTGCCTCCCAAGTGCTGGGAATTAAAGGTGCTCACCACCACAGCCCAGCTTCTAAGTCTTGCTTTAATGGATAAATAAGTACATACAGTCAAGTTAGACCAGTTCATTTGCCCCAAACACTCCCTCATGTGGTGTGGTCAGCCTTTGTAATAGGCTCAGTCCTCATAAAGATATGAGATGTACAGTTACTTCTCATTTGTCCAATTTTACTTTATTTTTAATTTAAATTTTAAACTATTTATATATACATGTGAATGTGTGCAGGTACCTGCAGAGGCCAGAAGAGGGTGTTGAGTCTCCTGGAGCTGTAATTACAGGCCATTGTGAGCCACTAGGTGTGTGTGCTGGGGACTGAATTCCGGTCCTCTGTGAGAGCAGCAGGATCTCTAACTACTGAGGCAGCTTTCCAGCCTTTTTATTTGACTTTTACTTGTTAAGAAAAGTGAGGCCTTAAAGGAACTGAGCCATACACCTTGTAACTGGGGAAGCCAGAGTGACCACCATTAGAATCCTGTTCTGGATCCAGAACTCAACTTGTTCTGTGTCATCCCGTATTGTTACTCACAGAAAATGGCAAGGGACTACATTTTCAGTGAAGCATCGTGTTATCGCGTTTGTTTTAGATGATCCAAACATGATATTGCCATCTTGTCTAGGATTACTGGATAATTTTCTGTGATGTGCTTTCAAGAGATAGCAAAAGACTGGGTTTGTTGTTCTTTTTTTCAGTTGATTGTTCTGTTTGGGGTTCAGGTAAGACTGGCAATCGGACTAAGCTGAACATATTTATGAGTCACCTGCAAACCCTTCTGGCTCCTGGGGCCAAACTCCCCTGTTTAAGTCTCCTTCATGTCAGGCTCACAGACCCTCGGGCTTTATCACACAGAGCCCGAAGGCAGCCTTCCCTGTTTGCCATTGTCAGCTCACCCTGTCCTATCTCTCTTTTGAAAAATCAACCCCTTTTCAGGAGCTGTGGCCCTGTCTTTGTGGGTGAGTCAGTCTTTGGAATAATAACCAGAATCCTTCATCGCGGCTTTCACTCTAATGTGCTGATGCACACACCATCTTACATATCAATACAGAATTGTGCGGTAGACCAGGATTCTTCTGCCATCACTCAGAACAAATCCCCTGCAGTGCAAAAGAAGTTATGAACAATAACAAAAGTGCTAAATTTCTCTTGAGGGGAGTGGGATGGGTGCAGAGGGACAGAACTCTTCCTTCAGGAGAAGGCTCTTCCTTCAGTTTTGGAAGGACCTTGGGTCCCAAGCAGTCTGCAGCCCCCACTTAAATTGAATATGGCTGGCATCAAGGGGCCCTTAGACCCAGCAAGCACATACCTGTTGAGCAGTTTTGAGTGGTGTCCTCCTCTCTTCAGTGGCCATGATCAGCAGTCAGCTGCAGCTGTGGTGAAGCTGTGGGGAAGCAGCCCCTTGTATCCAGGCCTTACTGTCCTTGGTGTCTTCCTTTAAATGGTAATCATCCCGGGCTATTGAGATGCACAGCACAGCTGAGGGTTGGCACTCCAGGATGATTTGGTTTCAAGAGTTCTTCAGTAAAGAATTTGGAAAGCACTTGTTTTGTGTGACAAACTGATTGATAGGTGCCTAAGATATAAGATCCACCTGGTATTGGTGTAAAAAGGGAAGGGAACCAGATGTTACTATGGAACCGTGTTTTTAGATTTTTAATTTTGATCCCTTAATTTGAACCTTCATGATGGAGCATCGTAGAACCTCCCTCTTATTAGAAAGGTATTTATGTATAAAGACAGACGATGGAATTCACTGGAAAAAAGTGAGGTTGTTTTTTCTGGGGGGGTTAGAGGTTAAGAGAGTGTACTGCTCTTGTAGAAGGCCCAGATTTAGCACCCAGTACCATGTTGAGTGACTCACAACCATATGTGACTCTAGGTCCAGAGGGATCTGGCATCCTTGGCCTCAGTAGGCGTCAGCACAGACATATACATACCCACACACTTACACATGTAATTGAAATCAAAATAAATGTTAAAAAAATTAGGTAATCTACAAAATAATGGATTTCATTATGAGATTTTTCATACATACATATTATCCCTTGTTCTTAACAACCCCCACTGCCCTCCCCACCCCTTCTCTCCCCTCTTGCAAGTCCTCTTCTTCCCCCCAGATAACTACTCTTCTACTTCCTTGCCATATTCGTGTTTAGGTGGTGTGTGTGTGTGTGTGTGTGTGTGTAGATTCCCCGTATGGGAGAAAATATAAAATATTTGACTTTCTTTGTCCCATTATTCTCTTCCCTACTCTGCCTTTCAGCGCTCCCCCCCCACCTTAGTTGAAATCACTTTCAAGAACACATGCCTGATGTGGAAAGACCATCATGGCACATTTCTCAAATATGGGAAACACACAGTGAAAATAGAGAGGGTATGCTTTTAAAATGAAGATGTATGAATGTAACGATGGGGCTGGAGAGATGGCTCAGAGTTAACAGCACATAATGCCTTTGCTGAGGACCAAAGTTAGGTTCCCAGCATCCACAGTAGGCAGCTCACAATTGCCTATAACTCCAGCTCCAGGGGATCTCACGCTCTCTTCTGGAATCCATGGGTACCTGTAGTCATATGCATAGACACATACATACAATTAAAAGTAAAATCCACAGGTGTGATGACTGGAAATGATTTCTTTATAGTACTCACAGCATTGTTTATGGTGAGGGAGGAAGGATAATTGCTGTAATTTAGATGGACAAAGACCCTGACCACATACATGCCCATACTGAGTTTGCTCTAGCGATTTAGGTAATATTTTTGTTCTTTCTTCCTTTTAATGTTTACTTTCCTGTTTGTTGTCTGCATTGTTGCCTAATTTAGGTTGGATCAACCAGAAGAGTCAGTTGCATTTGCTTCTTATAGTACATTTAGAGTAGCAAATCTAAAGTCAGTTTTCAATCAGGAAGGAATATTGGATGCTTTAATGGAAAGATTACTACAAAGTCCCCACCCCTTTGTGATTTAGATTCCTTGAATTCACCTCATTAATGTCTGAGCACTGAATCAAATAGGGTATTTCTCCCAGTTTTAAACATTGAAAATTCAAGGCAGAGACCTCTCCTTCTGTCTTCAGATGAATGAAAATACCATCTTAAAGGAAGATGGCGGCTGAGGTGTCAGTGCTCTGTGTCACCTCTATCAAAGAGTCTGATTACACTGTTGATGGTGATTTTCTAGGCCATTGCTGTCTTGCCTCTGCTTCTCAAGAATGTATAATGCAGTCCAACCTTAAGACAAATAGGTCAAACTGCAAAACTCTGCAGGAATATGAGAATGAATCTCAAAATAATAAAGCAGTCCAACTTGGAGATACGATAGACTGTATAAATATCTGCTATCTGAGAGGGAACGCCACCCCACGCCTTTCCATCATGGTGTACACGAGTAGCCTGCCTTGCCATTCTCATTCTAGTTTTGCTAGCTGCTGTTCCTAGAATTTATCAGGAGTCACTGCTATTTAATCGCTAATGGTGGTTGACAGAGGAACATAGGCATACACAGTGTTCATCTTTTTTTTTGTCTCTGATGCACTCTGAAAAAAATTATTCTCCTGTGGGGAAGGAAAATAATATTTTTGAGGATATCCCATCTGCAGATATAGTCACTGGCCATTTCTGGTTTTTTCAAAGATGAAAATCAATCACTTTCAACTGTATTAAATACCATACCTGGACATAAGGAAGAACGCATTTGTCGTGTTTCATTTGTCTGCCCAGTCTGTGCCCATTTAGCGCTGCAATGGTAGTGAACTTCACGGGCAGTCAGGCCCACTGTTTCATGTTTCCTTCCAGTTCTAAATTGAAAATATTTTTTTGAAAAGAACTATGACAAAAGCAATTTGAGTTAGTGATATCCTGAAAGAGAAGCCAATTTCAGATCACCTTTATGGCTGGTCATTGTTACCTACAGCAGGCAGATGTCATGGTGATCTTCTCGGTATTAGTATTCTGAGAGAGTCTGACCTGACAGTGTTCGGGTGACATCACAAATGGGACTATAATATTGAGATTTGAAGTTGTAGAGCAAAGGGCCGCTTGTGGAAATCCAGGGCAGACAGAGCCACTGTTGGCGAGAAGTGCAGCCGTTCCTCTCCTTTGGCTCTTGTTCTGTATGGTGTACAACTGTGGTTAGCAAAGAAGGACTAATTAAAGCATGTGTTGAGAATAAACTCTGTAATGAAAAAAAGACGTTGAGAAGTTTTGCGATGGCAGTGGTGTCCTCGCTGACTTTCTAACCTATAGCCTAAAGCGGGGCTGTGTCTCCATCTCTTCATCACAGACCCACCACACTGATCCTTCCAAGCTGTTCTCTTCATTTGTAACAGGATTGATGATTCATGAGCACACAGTGCTGAAAGCTCCCACAAACCCAAGTGATGGCTCTGGAAGGAGATACTGTGGTTCAAGAGGATCATCTCTTTCCTAAAGCGTGATAGACTGAGACACCCACCTCTGCCCCAAGCCATAAAAATAGGATCTGATGACTAGATCTCTTCCTCTTTCTCTCTCTGCCTCCTGGTCTTTCTCTTCCCCCTCAACCTAACCCTGTAGCCAGAATCAGTCCAGAGATTCTGTAAGAAACCACACCACTGTGAGTCACCCTGCTTCTTACAGCATCTTTAGCTCTCAAAGCCCTTCCATGACAAATAACAAGTGTTAGGATTGTTTTCGTGTCTTGGATGAGGAACCCAAGACAAGGAGGTGCACTGACATGCCCAGTATAGGAGGGTGTCAACAACACTGCTGAGACTTGTTCTCAAGCCTCTCGTTTGTGACTTATTCCCTAACAAATCCCTAATCACCACCTCCGGCCCTGTCAGTTGGTGTGTGGCACCCACATCTGTCATTGCTGGTGAGTCTGTAACGATCCATGAACTGTACCCTCTGCCTCTGTGTGATCAGAGAATCCGCTCTCATTTTCAGTTGTACAGAAATGAAATGAGAAGCCAACATGACTTCTAAGGGACCATGCAGTGCATTTCAGAGTCAAATGTGAATGGCATTTTGCTCTGTCATTTTAGATCATCCATATTAGCGCAGCTCTCTCTTCTAAATGACCGAGAGTTAGTTATTCCTGAGCCCTGTGTTCTGCCTTCTTGTTTCCCAGTTTACCTGCATTTCTGAATGCACCATGCTGTACTGTATTGGGCATTTCAATCTATTTTGGTGCTCTTACTTACTGTCATGTTCTTAGCCCTGAGGGAATGTTCTGGATCACACAGGATACACTATTGAACAGAAATTAGTTTCTTGATCCCAGTAGAGTAATGGATACTGAAACATTTCAGAAAGATGTATTCTGTAACGATTGGGAACTGCACACCCTGCCTGTGTCAGAAGCACAACATGTATGATTTTATTTGTGGCTTAATCAACAGGAAGAAATGCCAAGCAGCTTTGACTAGCTGGCAGTGGATCTGTTTGTGTTTGCCGTATTTTCTCTATAAGACACCTGCTGGAGATGAGAGTCGGCACAAACACCGTGTGGGTATCCAGGGCTTCATTATAGCAGCTTCCCTAATGATCAAAGAAGCCTTTTTATACAATCTTGTTCCTGATCATGCAGCTGAACATCTGTCTACCTGTCTGTCCACCTTTTAATTGCATCATCCGGGTCTCTCTGATCCTAGACAGCTCTGCTGATGCTGCTCTGCCTCCCACCATTTCTGATCATAGTGAGCACAAAAAATTTCTACAAAGCAAAAACAGTAAAATAGAGTGCTTTCTAATAAATTCGAACTGAGCCATTTTATATGAAGTTAATTTTCGATCACACACCCAGTGAAGCCCTTGTGCTAATTTATTCTTCAAAGCCAAACTCTGAACAGTGAGGAATGGAGTGTGCTGTGGGAATACGTGAAGTATTATACACTTGATTCAGGAGAACCTTGTACTTCCGATGTTTCACCGTCTGTAAAATTGATTTGTATTTTTAACAGGAGTGGTGTAATAATTCAGGGATTTAACTCCAATTTATTCATTAAATCATTTGTTGAATACTTACGAAGACCACCCTGTTATGTTTCGGACCATCTGCATGATTTAAAAGTGAGATACTAGTTCCCCTCTAAAAAGACCTGTGATAGAAGTAGATCAATTATGAGAATCTCTGCAGATTAATTTCAATAAGGAGATACTTAGATAGTAGTCCCCTAGTAGTTGGAGGAATCACTTTCACTTAGGGATATCCAAAATGGCTTGGGGAAGTGGAATCTTGGTGGCTGTGAAACCATTAAAACTGAAGGTCACTTCTTCCATGGAGTGAGATAAAGTATGGAAAATAGAAAATCCTAAATCATGCTCAGAAAATGGTAGTTGTACGTTAGTTTGATTGAACTTGGGTAGAGTCATTCTGAAGAATTGTGCTGGAGATGTGGGTTGTAGATCTGTGGGTGAAGATGTGGATACAGTGTGAGAGGATATAGATGTACGTGTGGTTATGATAAAGCATGAAAAGAAGGAGTATGGGCTACAGAGAGGGGAGTCTGCAGGCGACAGAGCTCAGTGGTCACACAGGGAATTCCAGCTATGGCAGGAACAACCTCTGGGAGGTTGATATGAAGGCCTCGAGGATGTGGAAGGAGTCCGAATGCCTGTGATGGAGGGGCCAGGAAAAGGACAAGTGGCTTGACTGATGGGTAGATTTTGTTGTTGTCTTACTGAACATTCATTAATGGAGATGGAAATGTACAAGACTTACTTTGCAGTATTAATGAATGGGAATGTTGCAGGAGACTTGTTTGTACAGCCATTCCACTGTGCCAATAAAGCCACCTTATTTTTGTTATGCTGTATATGTTTCTACTCTTGCTTAAGATGTTTTTGTTATTTGATACAAATTTAAGGGTATTTTTGTTGTACTGTATATATATTTCTATTCTTGTTTAAGGTATTGTACCTATGCAGCTCATTTGAAAATTTTAATGTAAAGTTCTAGTCCTTGAAAGCTATTTAGGGTAATAAAGAAATACAGGTTAATAGTTAGTCATCTATAATAATCAAACTTATAATCACATTAGGTCTGGTTTTTAGGTCAAATAGATATATATTTTAAATATATAGTCTTCAAACTCATCAGAGACCTATAGAATATGACTTTTAGGATGTTTTGATAATGGGACTTTTAACAGCAAAACATGTCTGCTCCTGGTGGCACCAATTTGCTTGAAGGGAGGATGTTGAGCATTGAAAAACTTTCATATGGAGTTTGCTTTCAATATAGCAAGGCTAGACATTTAGCCAAGGGACTACCCTTGCCTCAATTGCTTACAGTACACTGTCCAAACTAGACAAGCAGGACACACACACACACACACACACACACACACACGCATCTGCTGAACTTTGTCAAGACAAGGTAGGGAAGTCCTTTAAAAATTCCTGCTTCACAAAACATCTGTCAGATATTCTAGGCCTGTAGGCCAAAGTTGAATACCCCAGCAGTACAGAGGAACCTTGGGGTAACTGTCTAGGCAACCAGGTTTCTCTGTTATTTCTTAGTTTTGGAAGTTTTGTTGTTCTGCACTTTCTGTTTAATGAGGTAATATTACACCCTTCTTAAATCACTGATGGGGTTAAAGACTAGATAGTTGTAGTTACCGTTTTCCTTAATTATGATTAAAAAGTATTTAGGTACCAAACTATGGACTCACCAAGATAGATAATAGAGCATTTTCTCTGAATTTGCCAAATACTAATTTACTGGACATTGTGAATCTTTCCTGATTTCCTGATAATTGTTTTTATTGTACATAGTTTTACTTGGCTATAGTTAAAATCTTTATTTCTTATTAGACAAAAATGGGGAAATGTTGCGGGAGAATTGTTTTTATGAGCCATTCCACTGTACAAAAAAAAAAGCCTTTGATTCTTTGAAACAAAGAATGGAGTCAGTGATTAGCTAACCTGGATTAGCCATAGAGTCCTTGGAGGTCAGATAGAGAGGGACAGGAAAGGATAAGAGGGAATTTCTGGAGGGGAGGGAGGGATTTCCGGGGCTGATGGATCAAGAAAAACACGGAGAGGGGGTCAGCCAGTCGACTCTCCACTGTTCCTTTGGTTTATCAGGTCTTTGTCTCAACTTCTAACTCCCAAATTTTTTATTATACTGGAACAATTTAGCAAACTTCTATGGGAAGGTGAGTGAAATGCATCAGATATGGATACCATTAATGGTTGAATTGATAGCATTTGATGAAATGTCTCTAAACAAAGTGAATTTATTAGGAAATAAGCATTGTTGGGCTGTGGTGGCACACACCTTTAATCCCAGCACGGGAAAGGCAGAGGCAGGCAAATTTCTGTGAGTTCAAGGCCAGCCTGGTGTATAAAGAGAGTTTCAGGAAAGCCAGGACACAGAAAAACCCTATCTTGAAAACAAACAAACAAAACAAAACAAAAAAATAAGCATTAGTGTCTCCTTGAACTGACATGAGTCTGTGGAGTGAGAACTCAAGTATAGTCTCTGTTTAATCATTCTCAAGTTTTTATACTCATCTGAGAGTCTTCTCTCTTACTTTATGGGAGCCCTTGGGAGAATGAGTTAGCAGACAGGAAGAGTAGGAAGCACAAAACCCCAAAATAGCCAGAGATGGGAAGAAGGCTGGGAAAGATAAGGGCTTTGAAGGTTGAAGGGAAGATGCCTAGGGGGAAGTGTGAAGCCAAATGCTGGATGATATGTGAGCTTGGGGTAGAGGAGGACAGGCTGTCGATGTGTCTAGTTTACAGGATACTGCGCTTCTCAGGATCCAACCTGAGGCCTCCTTTCCCAGTTCCTTCTGAGGAGACTTTGGTAGGTGACCCAGAGGTGTGAGGGATCTGCCTCTAGAGGCTGTGTTTCCCAGTGGCCTGCTTATTACCCGCAGTGAGGAAGTGCTTTCGCCTGCTTCTCTGAATGGAACCATGGTGGATACCAGAAACCACTGTCAATTCTCAGTATATTATACTTGTGAAATAACTTAAGATATGACGTTTTCATTTTTTTATGAACTTCTCTAAATACATTCTTTAATGGGCCTGTTGACATAAGGGGGAAAGGGGTTCCTTTGAGTTCTGTTATAATGCTTGAAACTGGGACTTCAATAAATTGGGCTGTATGTTACAGACTCAAAGCATATTGTAATAAAATCACAACCAATAATATTGTTAAGGAGAGATGCTTCAAAAACGACTGTGGTGGTCTCATCAGCACATGACCCCAGCCCGTTGTGCATAGGTCACATTTTATATGTGTGCCTCAAATTAATAGTTCAGGATTTGGTCAGACAGTAGGGTAGAAACTAGAGTGCCAATTGGGTTTGATTGTTCACGTGATGTGGGGCTCTAGAGGGCAGAAGAGTTATCTTTAATCTTCTAGTTGTAAAGTAGTCTTTGGAAATGTTGGTTTTCTGTTTTCCCTCTTTAATGTTGTTTCCTCACAGTAGCTTAAGTGAAGGCTAATTGCTGCAGCATTTGGTAAATGTCATATATCCTACTTTTCTAAAGGCAGTGAGCAGTGTAAACATGTGGCTTCCTTCTACAGAAGATCCATCCCATAATTATCTTGAAGGCTATTACAATATGCAAATAACAAGGGCCGTCCTTGTTTCCTAAATTAGACTATCAATATTGATTCAGCATGTGCAAAAAGAAGACAACATTCCTGACAAATGTTAACCCTGTGTCTAGATGGGAGAGAACCTCAGTTTGAGTGCACCCCAAATATCATCTGCCACACTGTTGCTCCCTCCGGGTCTCCTTTTCTCTTCAATCAGATGGGCATGCTAGTGTGTACCCTGCATAGCGCACAGATTCCTAAGGGATTGGGTACTGTAGCAGCATACTTGGTCCAGAATAATACACTGCACAAGTGTAGATTATTATTATTTCAGAAGAAACTTTGTCATTTCTCAATTATTAATTATCACTAGGCATCTGATTTGGTATGGCCCCCACAGAAAATTCCAGTGGAGATCATATAAGGATCTGTCGCTCCCCCTCTTTCATGTGAGGGGAACTGAGGCATATAAAATTGACTGCCTTTCTCCCCTCCTCAGCCCCCCCCATTTAAACCATTCCCCCTTGTTTATAAGGAGGGAGCCTAAAACATTTAGTGTACAGTAAAGTAGAATGCTTGACATTACTATCTAAGGTATCAGAAATGAGTTTCCTCTGCCTGTGAACCAATAGTCTTGCAAGTGTTTGCATGCTAATGTAAAATTAATGTAAATATGACGGCCTTGGAGCTACTCTGCTACTTCTCCCATCTGGGTGTGCCTGTGTGTAGCTGGAGTCTCTTTGACTATACACTGGAACAAGGTTGTCAGTGGCTGCTCAGAAACCAGTGTCTCTGCCATCACACCAGGTCGCTGACCCCTCCAGCTGTCGTTTGGGTGGGCGGTAAGCAAGCAGAAGACAAGCCTATAGCCATCATTGCTCCATTACTCCGGGATGAGAAGGTTTTTTAGCCAGTTAGTTCTATTTGCCGTAGCTTCCCAATGTACAGATCACTTCCTAGTGTCACCCAGGCACCAATAATCTCAGATATGCCATACAAGGGCCTCTGCAGCCTCTCAGAAGTCTTTTTACAACTGAATTTATCAGGCCAAAGTTAAAAGTGCCAACATGGAATTAAACATCCATTTTTAGTTTTTTATTCACTCACCGCTGCAAGTCACAGGCTTTCCAAGCTCTCTCTGGCTGTGGAGTACTGTATACTAAGCTGTGTTTAGTGTAATTAGTGAATACTCTTTCCCCAGCCCAAGTAATAGTAAGGGGGATTTGGTTGGGCATTTTGGCAAAGTCACATTAATATGTAGGCCCTTTTGGGAAGTGTGTAATGATAATATCAAAACTGCATTTAATTCCTGAAGAGGAAGGAAGGCCTGCACTGGAGACCCAAATCTGCTGTTCTCTTTGTGAGTGAAAGGTCACACCACTGAGCGCTGCGGGGTGGATCGGTGAGAAATGAGCTCCCGTTTGCTAGGAATTAGAATGAGTCTATCTGATTTTCCTTCACTCGTGACCTTTAAAGATGCAGCTTTTAGATTGATAAGCAGGTGGGTGCTTTGAGGAGCCCGATGCAGAATTTGTTTCATATGAAAAGACTATCTCTGAGACACCAAAGATATTGCTACCACAAAGGGTTTTTTCTTTCTTTTTCTTCCTTTCTTTTTTTTCCTACAAAGCCTCTGGAGAAAGAAATTCAGTGATTTTATCTTATCATGCAAAAAGAAAATTCAGAATTACTGTATGCTCAATTAGAATGGCACCCCCACCCAAAGCATTAATCATTTTTCTGGAACACATATCCTCTGGTGAAGGATCTCCAGGAAGGTTTGAGAGTGGGTACTCCTGGTTACTCTCTGCTTTGGATTTCCTGTGCCACTCCACCCAGCCTCCTCCACACTGATAAAAAGAGCTTCCCGCGTTGCTATGGTAATCCTTTCATGTTGGGCACTGCGCTATCTTGAAGGCAATCAGATGAGAACAAGGAGTGGGGAGCAGGATGGAGTTAATGTCAGGCAGCCGAAGGTGATCTGTGCTTTATGTTTAGAGATGTTTTGGTATGCTGAAGAGAGGAAGCCAGGCAACACAAACCAGAGCCCACTGTGGGTCCAATTTGATGTTTGGGTTTTAAATATAGATTTTTTTCCCTTACAGTGTGTATGCATTCTAAATAAGCCTTACTTTGGACTGACAGTTGAAATCACATACTTTCTGTGGCCAGGAAGCTCTGGTCTCACTCCCTCACTACTTGTTTTCAGACCCTAATTACATCATCCATCTTATTTGTTCTAATTCCCTCCTTTTATTTTCCTTATCCCTCAGCCATCAACAGCTCGAGCCCATCAGCACAGCCTTTATTTTGTCAAATTCTGGTGGTTTATTGGGGCTTCTGTTTCTCGTTTGATATTCGTCCCTGATAATGAACGCTTCATAAAGCATCCCTGATCAAATACAGCAGGCCCTTATTCCTTTCCTGTGTACAGGTTTTAATTTCCTACTCAAAATCACAAATGAGGTTAAAAAATTCATTCCTCCCACACAGTATGCCTGATTTTTTGAGATGTTTAGGAAAAGCAGACATTAGTGGAGTTACTTCCACCCTGTCAGGCTTCCTAACATTCAGCTCTGCAGAGGCAGCCCCTGCAGACCAGAAAGTCCTCTCTCATTTGAAACCATTCTGGTTTTTGTTGTTGTTGCAGGTTTGGTCTGGGTTTTGGTTTGTTTGTTTGCTTGCTTGCTTGCTTTTTAAGCCTATCACAGTAGTATGCTGTACAAACTATACAGACATTCTCATCTGAAGTATTTCAGGGCCAGCAAAATGGTTCAGTGGTACAAGTGTTTGCTTCTAATCCTGTTAGACCTGAGTTCAAGTTCAATCTCCAGGACTCCATTTGTGGAAGGACCAACTCCTGAAGGACATTCACTGACATCCACATGTGCACCATGCAGTCTCTCTCTCTCTCTCTCTCACACACACACACACACACACACACACACACA
>LOJH01001365.1:45143-74677 GCA_001685095.1 Ellobius talpinus
GTGTGTGTGTGTGCTAAATAAATAAGTGTAATAAGAAGTATCTTGGGGCTTCAGAGCTCCTGTAGGTAGAAAGTGCCCTGCTAACACTGACTTTTCCTTCTCAAACCTCCCTCCACTTCCTACAGAGAAACCTTCACACTGTGCTAGGCTGTGGGCATAACACACAGAAGCTCAACCATCATGAAAAGCACATTAAAATCAGTTTTGACTTATGGAAGAGAAACAAGCCACCATTATAGAAAGCCCTTGGCCTTCATCACTATTGTTACAGCTGCCGCTTAGCCCCCTGTGGCTGTGTGAATCTTCATTAGGCACAATTCAATGTAAATAAAACGTCGGAGGCAGGACTCGCTGCACAGCTGTAGTCCTATTCGGGTATAGGAGTGGTGGCACACCAGTGCCCCCTTCTGAGTGGGGTGTGCTGTAGTATACCTGTGATCCCATTTAGGGCTGGATATGCTGAAGTGCACCTGTAATCCCAGCCCTCAAGAGGCCGAGGCAGGATTGCCAGCTTCTGGCCAGTCTAGGCTATGTACTATGTAGCCTAACTTTGTCTCAACAAACCCAAAATGTCAGCTTCTCATTGACTCCAGCTACACTTGGGTGCTCAGTTGCTGTATGGTTTGTGGCCACCATTTTGGACAGTGCAGGTAGAGAATGCCTTCCCTACCCCTGGAGGTTATCATCTACAGTTCTACTCCAGAACATCCAGCTAAGAACAAGAGGCTCTCACTCTGTCTCAAGACATGCTGAAGCTCCCTCATCTTGACGTTTCCTCGGTATCCTCACTTCTTAAAAACAACCAGGATAAAGATCTCTTGGGGGTGGTTGTTTTGAAAGAGCATCAGCCCAGGCTGGCCTGAAATTGGCAGCAATCCTCCTGCCTCAGCCTCCCAGGAGTTATGGCCATCATGCCCAGCTTAAGAGAGCTGCTTTAAACAACTAGTTGCTCATCCTCACCTGGGAGAAGCTGGATGGCATCTGTGACCTGGGTGACCTCTAGGCTATCTGGGTCATCTACCTCCTTTATGGAAGGAGAAAGGAAGGCCACAATGGAAAAATTGAGCCATTTCCAATTTTTCATTCACTCTTTTCTCCTATATACACCAAGAGACTATTGAAATGAAGGCAACTGGTATTTTATGGCTAGTATAAGAGACAAAAATCAGATAGTGACAGTAAGTGCCAAGACTTAGGTTGTACATGGCCTCTACAGGAATCAGGAGGAACTGTGCCTGACTTCCTGAGAAATGAGGAAGAAATAGAAAAATAAAGTTAACACTCAAGGGAGGAGCCTAGGTTTTACTGGCCATGTCATTTCTCTTCTCTGTCTTCCACATGCCTCTCTTCAATGTACTACTTTAAACACACAGCATTTACAGAAACAGACTGGTAGCTATGGATTATATAAAACATGCAATCATGAAATTCTTGATGTAGCAAAGACTCATAGTAGCTTATTTGAAAGCTTACCATAAAGCAAGGTTGTTGGTCTCTCCCCGTCTCCGAGTATTCTGGAAAGGACTATTTATTTCACTCCATTTGTGAGTTCCTAGAGGTTGAGCCATTCTCCCTCTGGCAACATCTCTCACCTTGGCTATCGCTGATTTGCTTGCTGTTTCTGGAACACAACAAACCCATTCTTCCTGTTGGACCCTTGTTTTAATTGCTCATTTGCCTAGAAGGAAGCACACTTCTCCCAGCTGTCCATTTGACTGTCTCCTTCCAGTCTTCCAGCTCTGCCATGTCCTCACACATGCTTGTTGACCACCCTGTGCGAGCTACCAGCCGCCCCACGCACTCCTGTCTCCATCTGATCTGCAATGCTTTTCAAAGCTAACATTGAACACGTCACATTTATAGCCTGATGCCCATTTCTGGAATGTGAGCTTTCTGAACCAGAACTTGGACTTGTTTATGCCCATGATCCTGAAGAGTGCCCAGTGTGGTAGGTCTTGGTTCATTGGAAGGGACTAGATCGGTTCTGTCTTTATCAAGAGGTATGATTGGATTAGCCATTCTAGTGCTCTGTTTTGCCATTCCTCCTGAAAAGATACTTGGGATTTGGATATTGGAGCTCTTCATTGTTCCAGGTGACCTACACTTAGAGGCCATTCTCAGCTCGCAGTGCCCCATGACAACAACTCTGCTACCTGGTGTTTTGCTGTTCACCAGATGCCTGGGTTGTCTCTAGTGCACTGGGTTTGCCGTTTCTTCCTGCTTGGATATTAGCATAGTCTGTCTCTGGCAATCTCAGAAGAGTATCCTGGGTTTCTGACCTTTTGCCTTTGTTATTTGTTTTTCTGAATTTAAACTAGTACCTTCCATCACTTCTTGGGCCTTTGCCTAAGATCGTGGATAACAAAGTCCTACCTGGGCTTGCCTTTCTTCTTTCCCTCTTGTAGTTTCTTCTGTCCTTTCTCCCTCCCCCTTTCCTTTCTTTCTGTCTCCCATACCTTCCACTGGAATAAGAAGAATTGTACTGGGATCCTCCCCATGGAGGCCAGTGTTAGAATCCCATCCCCAACTTCCAGGCACATTTTTCAGAGCTGGAAGTTCAACATACAAACCTCAGAAGAAAAGCCTTGCTTCAAGATGCCAGCTTCTCCCTTACTGGTATAATCTTCTTAACCAAGCCAGCACACTGTCACTGCCTCTTTTTGGCAATTTGGTCCTTAGTCTAACCAGGACCCAAAAGGCAAGACAGTGTTTCAAAGAGGCAATGATTAGGAGAAGGGGTCTGGAGGAGAACTTCTTGTGTTTTATAGATTTTGTGAAGATTGTTTGAAGAATGATTCAGCATTCTGGGGTCTAAAAATAACAGCTCTGAGTTGCTTTTCAATTAGGGGCATGTACTTTCTCGGAAAGGGTCTGCTGTGCTCTAAACGCACTTTTCCCTGTTCTTTCCAAGGCCTTGTCATCAGTGGTGAGGTGACAGGAGGTACAGCAGCCCCCCTGACACCCTGCCTCTTCTCTCTTCTCTGCCTCAGAGGTCGAGGCTCCAGGACAGCTGACTGGCAAAACTGTTGCTTAATTGGGGGAAGGTGGTTTTGTGAAGACTGGAGCCATCAGAGCATAATGAGTTGGACTTCACCAGAATGTGTGTTTTACCCCATTTAGCTTTTGTTTCAACCAGGAATTCCACACAGTCACCACTGGCTTTGAAGTGACATTTGTGTAATGGGAACATAGGACCAAAGTCCGGATTGTCCTATCTTTAGATCATTGTGATGAGAATCTTGTTTCATGGTTTTCTAAGTAGTCAGGTCTCTATGCTTAAATTACTTTAGAAATGCATATATATGTTTTGAATATAAGCTGAACACTCTAGGCCTTGGCAAAATGTCTGTAGGCATTCAATGGCCTAAGGACAGTGGAATTTAGTTGTTTCTGGGGCCATTGAGGTGTTGGTCTGCAGGAAAGAATTATAATGTAGCCCTTGGTTACTACTTGGTGACTGTATAGTACCTTGAATGGCACAAACTTGCCCAATTACAACATAAATTTTCAATGGGCTAGAAACAGATTTTAGGTTTACTCACAAAGAAAACTGAAGCTTTTATACATATCTCAGATGCCCTTCTGAAGGCCAGCTGGAAACGTGGGGACAGCTAGTGGTTCTTTTGGTTGTTCTGATTTTGTTTTTTTTTTTTTTNTTTCTTCTTCTGATGCTCTTACACTTGACAGGTATCTGTATGTGGCTCTGGAGATGACATGTGCTGCTCTGGTGTCAATTGTTCCTTTTCTCCTTACTCCGGTACTTCCTATGATAACCTTACAGATGACAGGTACTGAGGCCCAGAGAAGTGAACCAGCACCTCTTCTTTCACTACATCAAAGCAGAGACCGGGCGCCCAGGTTTCAGGCTGGCCCTGGGTTCTGGGCATTCCTGGAGGGTAACACAAGCTCACTGCTGCAAGGCCCAGGTGACTAGAGAAATGCAGAGGTCAAGGGGGGGGGTTCCCCTTGAGCCAGCAAGCCCGGGCACTCTCTCAGTGGCATATGTACTCTTGGAAAAATTATTCAATTCTCTTGACTTCCTTGTCTATCAAAATGAGATGATCAACCCTACTTCATAGTTTTGGTCCCCCCTTCCCTACTTGATAAAATATGTGAAAACATGTATGTCACTTGGTGAGCTGTTTTTCCTCATATTCCCACCCAAAGTCATTTCCTCTGCATGCCTGATATTGCAGGTGCTATACTTACAGCTCCCTATCAGTGATCTCAGACCTCATCCCTCACCCTCTAGGTGACCCACCTTAAGCCAGCTACTAAATCATTGCTTCAGTTCCCACACTTGTCAAAATGGGGAGAAGAATACTGCTTCCTCATTGCGATAACGAGGACATAGGGATTAAGGCATCCCGAGTGCTTCAGACAGTCCCTAACAGAGTCAGGCGGTACGTGTTATGAGTTATAATGCTGCCTTCTCACCTTTTAAGTTATACATTGCATTCCCAATAGCCTGTGCTGTAAATTACAAGGAGTTCTATGGTGTTTGATCTGATAGGAAGCCTGCAAGGTAAGATAGTATTCTGACTCTCTGGACTGCATAAATCAGGGTGTTGGCAGTTTGGTTTCTGATGCCTTGGCATTGACAGATCAACATTTGGTTCATTGGTGAACATTTAAGAGCCACCAGTGAGAGCACAAGAAATTAGCAATCCTTCATACTGTCAGGAAGCATTGAGATTGAGCTGTCAGGGGCCGAGGGGGAACGCTTCATTGGACTGAGCCACAGAATCACTTGGATTCTTTGTCTTTCTTAGCGTTCTTGGACAGAGTCCATTGAACTAGGAAGCAAAGACTTTGGTCATTCCATTTAATAGGAACGAACTTAGAAAATCCTGGGTTAACTACTTAGACATATTAAAAATAGGAGAACATTAGTTATTGATTAAACACTTTTAAAAATAAATCAGAACAGTAATCAGGCACAAAGAAATATAAACCTTCAACTTCAGCGTACAGCTTAGACTATTCCTTTAGAGTGTTAGAAAAGTTTTTCTTTTCTTTTTTAATTCATCACAGTGACTGTTTATAAGAAACTATGACAGAAGAAAATGAAAAAAGAGAAACTGAACATTTGGATTGTACTTAGAGTAACAAAAACCTAAATTTGTGAATGTGTTTTATTGTTTCTTTTTCTCTTTGTTTTCCTTTATGTTCAAACAAGACTTGTCTGACTGACTCTAACCTTTAAGTAATTGGGAAACTGTAGCAAGAGAACTGACATTAACATCTGTTGAAAGATATGGAGAGAGGGAGCAGTATTCAGCCAGTTGGTCGGACAGTTGTCCCCTCTCTTGTGTCCTGTGCAGAAATTATTTCTTCTCCTTAACTGGCAACATTGTCAGCGGTATTTAAATGACTCACATCTGTTTCTGTTGTTAACAATGAGTCATCTCTTGGCCCTGACACAATTGACCCATTTCTAGGAGCAGAAAGTCTTCCAGCTACAGCTACTTCTCTGACCATCCATGTCTGCTTTACTGCCCCTCCCTGCTCTTCCTACACATGCGCAAGCAGTCTGCCGTGCTTGGAACCCCCAGGTTGTTGCAGCCCTGCCTTCTGGAATGGCTTTTCCTCTTCAATAGCTCTTTCACCTTTCAAAACTTACCCAAGACCTTGTCCCCTTTTGCTGTCCTGTTGCACTGAGTCCATCTCCATTTGAGAGATGTGTCTTGGATGCCAGACCCTAGAGACGCTGCATAGGAGGATGTAGGCATAGCTTGCACCCTCAAAAGACTTGGGTGGTGTAGAGATATAAGCCAGTGAATGGTGGGTGCCTGGCAAGATCTACAGAGAGCTGTGGGAACTCAAACAGGCACCTTGCCAAGTATTGTCTGCTCTTCTGGGCTGATCTCATCATCCCTTGAGGGTCTACGGGTCTCTTAGTTGCGCCTAGGGACATTTGCAGGCTCCTTCCATTGCTCTCTTCCTTATCTGTTATCATCTTGCTGGCTGGATGGTAACTACCCTGAGGTAATGACCTTTATTTTATTCTATTTTCCTGCTACCTTCTTTAACACTGTGGTCTTAACACAGTACTCCGTGGGTAGTAAATACTCTAGAAATACTTCCTAAGTTGCTCCCAGTCTCACCCCGGCTCATCTCCTGCCTTTGCAGATGGATGTTTTCATCATTCTGCTCCTTTAGATGTCATCTATAAAGCTGGCCTCTGAGTCTGGCTTATGGGTCATGAACTCCAGCTACTGATAGCTGCTGTCTTCTGCCCCTCCATTCCCCACAGCCAGCCACCTGTCTTCCCTCCACCCTGTCCTTGTTTCCCTTAGCCCCATCAGTGCAGTTACACCCTCCTTTGCATGGTTCTATAATGCTTTCCCCTTTCTGGTCTGTTTTCCTAATGAGGGCGGAGTATAATTTAGAGGCTTAATTTTAGAGAACTATATGAAGCAGCAGACCCATAAAACGTTATGATTCACGACCACTTGTTTTGTTCTCATAATGCAACCTAAACTAAAGAGCCATTCATCAAAGCTATAAAAGCTGTTCATGGCTGTCTTTAGTATATCGTGTTGAGTGTAATTCAGTCCACAGAGAGGCAAGAGATGGATTCATGGGGCTGTTTGCCTTGGTGTGCATTAAAGGACAGTAATTTTAGGCTCAGCAGAAGACCCTCTTTTACCATAAGCCCTACATTCTTTCTTAACCTCACTTAGTTTGTCTTTCCATTTTACTATCAACGTATTCTCATTTTCAGACTTTCTTATCAGTGAATAATTGGCAAGTCCTGTCTCCACATTCATTCGTGACCTTTCTGGTCTTAACAGACTTCATCTGTGCAGGAGACTGGCCTCTATGGTAGCTAAAACCCTGGCATAGCTTGCGTACAGAATATCTTGGTCATCTATCACCTATAACAATACGTTAGGAGAGATGCTTTTCCTCCCTTCTCTGCTCCCCAGAGGGAAAATTACCAACATTTTCCTTGAAATGAATGAAGGAACAAAGCCTTGGGCAGCCTACACTCTTTCTCTGTAGCATTATAATAAGAAAACGGCGGTGGTGTCTAACCCAGATTGTTAACTATGGTGTGCTCAAAATTTGAGGTACCTCTTGTGTTATGGTTCATGTTGGAATACTGAGGTCTGACCTTTCACATGTCCTCATATTCATGTATCTAGGTCATCACACATTAGCAATTACATGTGAGATCCTGTCTCAGGAGTAAAGAGCTAAAGCCATAGTGTAGCTCAGTCTTTGTTGGAGCCCTGCCCAAGGCGGGTTGCTAATGTTTCAGTTCCCTGATCTGTAAAAAGTAAGTTACTCCTTGTCCTGTAAGGGTCCTGTGAAGCTAATATGAGAGTCTGACTAAGCTATCACTTCACTAGTTAGTCCCTGCTAATTGGAAATACTTCCTTAAAAATCACTACTTCTTACTAATAGAGTCCACAACAATAATAATGATGGGGGTGATGATGAAGAGGGTTCGCCGAGCCCAGATAAACTGAGCAGTGTCAGTAGAGCTCCAGGGTGGATGACCTTGATGCATGAGTCACTTTGTAAACTAGTTCAGGCCTTTTTTTTGTAAATAGAAGTACACCTTAAAAATGAGCCAGGTATTTAACACCATGATTAAGCATCAGCTACATGGCATTTTGTCTTTTGCTTTGCTGTTAAATACAGCATCATGACTTTGAACTTACCTTCTGCACATTGGTTGTTTAGCTGAAAAGTCAATTTTTCCGTGTGAGGAACTAAGCTTTTCTTTATTGGAAACTGCTACAGTTAGAGACAAGCTCACGTATTCCCACTTAGGGTGCACCTTGTACTGCATATTTGCCCTGGATCCGAACATCCATCTTTTTTAGCAGACTTCGTTTGAAACCCTCATGGAGCTAAATGATTTTCTTGAAGAACAAGCTTCATTATTTGGCAGATGAACCCGGAAGTGCCCATTAGGAATCTTAAGCTGGGTAAGTTTTCAAATGCTCAACAACTTTGAGCATAATTTATGCTAGGAAATAGGTTAAAATGGTTTGAGAATTGTTTTGAAAATATCATTGCCCTCCTTAAAAAGAGAGAGAGAAAGACTATTTCCCTTCAAGATGTAAAAATAGCATTTATGAGGATGTCCTTTTCAAGTGCAGAGCCTGAGAGCGAAATATCCTCTA
This sequence comes from Ellobius talpinus, assembly GCA_001685095.1. NCBI lineage: Eukaryota > Metazoa > Chordata > Mammalia > Rodentia > Cricetidae > Ellobius > Ellobius talpinus. Next base: position 53,285 of record LOJH01001365.1, read on the forward strand.
GAATTAAGCTCTTGCTTTTGGCTGAATTAATACTCCTGTTATTTTCTCTCGAGAGTTCTTAGGCCTTTTCTATAACTACAAAAGACCTGTCTCCTATGCTTCTCAAGGACATACACACACACACAGACACACGTGTGTGTGTCTGTGTGTGTGTGTGTTTCTTCAAAATGTGTATGTGTGAGTGTTTGTATACGTTTGGGTGTGTTCATGGTTTGTACCTGTGCTTGTTTGTAAGGAAGGGTACACATGTGTGGGTGTGCCAGAAGTTAACCTCAGGCATCATTCCTCAGGAGTTATCTACTCTGTGCTTGAGACAGGGTCTCTCAGTAACCAGGGCTCTCAAGCTGACCAGTGAGCTCCAGCTCTGGGATTGTAAAGTGACCCCACCCCCACCCAGCCTTCTCTGGATGGATGTTCTAGGGACTGAACTAAAGGTCTTCATGTTTGCACAATAAACGCTTTCCAACGGAACCATCCTCCAGCACCAGAGAAGTGCCTTGGGTCTCTTCAGAATATCTAGTCACAGTTCTTGTCAGCAGTCTTCCATGACACATGGTTGTAGAAGGCACAGGCAGATGACACAGCCTGTTTTGTTTTTTTGTTTGTTGGTTTGGTTTTGGTTTTTTTTTTATTTCTGTAACCCTTTTCCATAAGGAGAGTAACACATTCTGCCTTGAACTTGCGTGGGCTTTCCCAGTCCTCTGGGAGTCCAATCCATTTATAGCTAACATCAGGTCAAGGCCGGAGGGGCAATGGCCCCCGCAGTTGTCATTAGCGAGCTCTTATTTCTCTTCCATAGAGAAGCTGAAATTGACAAACTGTCTAGGGAGATGCGCCGCTCTTGCCTGCCTGTTTTTAAGCAGGACGCATTAAGGATAAGTTACTTGTCAAGGTAGAATTCCTCATCATTAATCACCGAGAGACCACATTCCTAGGTAAATAAGCTCCTTGATAAAGCCATGTCTTGCTAGAAAACATCCCTCCTTGACATCTCCCTGCCTGCCAGCCTGGTCAGCAGTGTGCTGCCCACTCAGAACTGGCTGCCTCATTTAATTCTGGTAGTGATGATGCACTGCAGATCAGTGAGGATCTGAGCCTTGGAGGCCATGTGAGGCCTGCATTGGTATGGGTACACTATGAATAAGTGTCCAAGTATTAAACGTGGTATAATATTTTTCATCTCTTGTGCCTACAGGGACTATATTGCCTATCAGGGCAAAGTTCATTCTGTAGGATTGATAATTAATCCCCTGTTCCTTTTCTTTCCCTGCCTTTTCATGCAGTGACTGCATTATATACAAATTCTAGTATTTTTTCTTCCTTGTTTCAAATAAAGCTCTTTGGAGATGCAAATCGTATTTTTATAACCCTTCTTGGAAGAAGATGCATAAGATTCCTTTTTTACTAAGATTCCATTTTAGTAAAAAAGGACATTACATTTTGTGGCCATGCTGATGTCTACTACCCAAGCAGTGTTTGGGAGGGTGGGTGACCAGCTTCACAAAGTCTCAGAAAAATTGTTCTCTCTATTGTCTATGGCTTTCCTGTATGCGCAACCCCACCTGTATTGCTTCTTTTGTTTTGTAGCTTTTAAAGAAGTAGGCTAGCCGTAGATGTTACTAACCCATCTTTGACTGGGTAGTGATTGCGTTACCAACCGGGGCCTATATTTAACTGGATTAGGTCCAGTGGCTTCATGCAGTGTGGCCGAGTCCCTTGTCCTTTTAGGAAAAGGAGGTTAGTTGTACAGCCATGCAGTATGCAAGCCACGTGCTTGTTCTAGGGTACATTGCCGCATGAGAGCTTGGTAGGAACTAAATATTTCAGATGTAGATAGGAATAGTGTTCTAATTAAACTGAATATGGTGCCCATGGCAAAATTTGTGCTTAATATATTGGACTTTGTGTGGGAAAATTACATGTATTTTCATGAGTTGGCTCCTCCCCACACTTATTCTTGCTGAGGGCTATTGTTCAGATGTTGTTTACCACAGGGGAATTATTTTCTTACTGATCCGGACTGCACAATAAATGCTGAAGAATCATAAGATACCCTGGCCCTTAAATGTTTCTTTCTGGGGGAGAAAAGGAGCATAAAGTTGGATGAGTAAGGAGGTGAGGACCTGGGAGGGGTTGGGGAAGGGAGAAAACATGCTCAAAATACATTGCATGTAGGGTTGTTTGTTGCTTTCATTTTGTTTTAATCACTGTTCTGTTGCTATGAAGAGACACCATGGCCAAGGCAACTTTTATAAAAGAAAGCATTTAATTGGTGCTTGCTTACAATTTCAAAGTTTTAGTCCATTATGGTGGGGAGCATGGCAGCACACAGGCAGACATGGTGAAAGGGAAGTAGCTGAGAGTTTTTTCTACATCTGAATCTGCATGCAGCAAGAAGAGAGAAAGATACTGGACCTGGCTTGGGCTTTTGAAACCTCAAAGCCCACCCTGACACTTCCTCCAACAGAGCCACACCTATTCCATCAAGGTCACGCCTTCTAATCCCTCTCCCTGGTAACTAGACATTCAAATATCTGGGGACCTATCGGGACCATTCTTATTCAAACCATCCCACAATTAAAGGAAATGTTTCTCTTAGAACAGGAAGAGTTCCATTGTCTCCTATAACTTGTACTACAAAAGAGCTGGTGGTCTTTGACTCTTGTAATACAGAATTCCTGGTACAAACCCTGCATTCTTAACTGATGATCATTTTACAGGAAAACAAACCCACAGTCGCAGCACCCTTACCCTTGAGCTCAGGTCTGGCTGTGCTGCTGCAGACTAGCTGAGTGGTCGTGTATATCATCTGCCAGCCCAGACCACGCCCATCGTCATTGGCGAGGCTTGGCCCTTCAGACTCAGTCTTGTCACTTTTCTTCATTCTCTTTGACTCTCAAGCACCCTGTATCAACTGTCTTTGTATTCTAGGGCATGGCCATTCCTAGTCATGCCTACCAGGTTCAGGCAGCATCACTCTCTTGCTCATATTCCATTAGCCTCCCAGCTGGTCATTTCACTCTCATCTCAGACTTCTGTCAAAAACATGTCCTGTATAATGTGTATTCTTCTTGGGATAAATAGTTGGGTTATACCTGGTCTCTCACTACCTTGTTCTTCCGTGCTCATTCTTCAGCATCTATAGAATGAACTCTTTCTCTTAGCCCACCATGTAGAGGCTTTCCCTCATCTTAGCATCCATCTACTCCCTCATCCGAGATATTCATGTAATCTGTATCATACATTCTCCTTCATCTTAGTTTCCTGAACACCTTCTCATCTATCCTATGAAATCCTAAATAACTAGAGGACAAACTTAACTTCCTTAACTTGTTTTTAACCTGCTTCATACAATCACAATAAATTATGACTAGCATTAATTATAGCTAACATCTACTGCATGTGTATTATATGATCATCACTATTCTAAGTCCTTCACACATCTTAGCTCATGTGACAACCATCATTCCTGTTGTTATTATTTCCATTTAGAACAGTACACGTAGAATTCAAGAGGCAGAAGAGAGCTTGCCTATGCAACATAATCAGACAAGGCTTCATGCCCACCTACAGGGTCTAGTAGGAAGGGAATTTATTACAGAGATGGGCAGCCATGAACTAGAGGCTTAAGAATGTGTCTGGGAGGGAGGGAGAATTACTGGGTAGATAGAGAGATGCATGGTCACTGTAAGTATAGTAACAGAGATGACAGCTACTGGTGACAGGAATGTATACTCTAAAGGCACTGAAGGAGAACATGGCTTATTCTTTTGTGTTTTCAGTATTTAGTATGTGGCAGATGTATGATCAGTAACATGTGATGATGAGTGGAGCAAAGAGTGGCTCAGCCTCTGATTCCCTCCCCAACAGAAACTCCTGCGAGCCAAGCATGAGCATGGTAGCTGAAGTCTATTTGGAGCAGGAGTTTTATGGGATAGACAGGAGGTTCTTAGTCTCCCCGTTTCCCAGTTTGACCATGGTAACCACATTGCTTTATTCTCTGGCTTCAAATAGGATAAGGTGAAGCAATTCTGCCTCAGCAGGATCTGCTTCTGCTCACATACTCAGTAGAAGAGGCACCCCACTTTCAGCAGACCGCAGCACTACTGTGGTAGTAGTAGAGTTAGTTTCCAGCAGATTCTCTTCTTAGCAAATTAAGGAAGAAAGTATGCCTTGCTCTTTAGCATGCCCTTCAGGGAGCTGTAAGCCCACTGTATTTTGTCAGACTATGGTTTTCAGCAAGTCTCAGTAACAACATTAAAGCTTGGTGGCTGTTCATGAGCTTTGGGGTGTCAGTGCTGCATAACGATCCCAATAGGTGAATCAAAACAGAAACTTGCCAGGGCAAAAGATGTCTCTGCAGCAGATCTTGGGGTGGGACATTGTGTTGCTGGTCAGCAATATGTCCCTGTCTACTCAAGCTGGCTATTGGCTACCAACTGTGAGATGTCTCCATGCTGACAAGCCTCCCTGATTCTCTACTTTGCCCTCAGGCTGGCAATTTACTGCATGCAATCTCGTTGAGAAAATGTGGTCTTTATTAGTGTTCTGCACAGATCGACTTTGCTTTGTCCTGATCTGCAGAGCTAGTTGGATGCTTGGTGCTAAGGGAAAAAGAAAAAGAAAAAAAAAACAAAAACAAAGAAACAACAGAGGACAGATGACAGTGTGAGGACAGGAGAAGGGGTGGTTGGTGTATTAAAAATCAGAGTGCCATCCTCATAGAGAAAGATACAAGCAGAATGAGTAGAAATAGCTAAAAATAGTTTGTTTATAGATACAGAGTGTTTGGGCACATTCTGGTCAACAACTAATTGTCGAAGAAATGTTCTTGATACCAGAAGTGCAGTGTGTTGGTTTCTGCATGTGTAAAAAATAAGCACACTTAAATGGAAAAGTCAGTTCTTGCCCTCCAGGTAGTGATACCTCCCTTGCGGGTGTGTGCAAATTTCCATGCATGTCATATGTCATTGTGAGCAGGTAGGCACATTTTCTTGTGCCTATTTTTCCTTTTCTCTTAGTTTCGTCTATTGAATCAGCTCCATTTTACTGGTCTAATGTATTCAACCGAGAGATTTGGGAGTGGCAAAGCCCCAGCTCTCTTTCTCATCTCCCATATGCTGATGTCTCTGTAGCAAGTGCCCACATGTGTGACATTTTTTTGCCTCCTAATCCTGATGGTGACTGTTGTTTCAAGCAGTTCTTTGATTCATAGGTGCTCCTGATTTGCTTTTTAAGCACAAACACAAATGCTTTGCCGGTAGAGATTAAATGCCAGAGTGCCGGTAACAAATATAAATCATAGTCATTGAAAGTAGTCATTTTGTAAAGAACTGGGGAAAGCTAGCCTGAGCGTTAAATATTCACTGCCCACTACTTCTGAAATGCTAGAATAGCTTTGTTTTTTAGTGATGGGTAATAATAAGACACATCAAGTTTAAATAACCTGTTTTCTTTCTCCCTCCTTCCGAAGGTATGACTTGGCAAGCTTGAAGTTAAGTACAAGTAAGGGCGATAACTAGGCTGCCACAAACTCTGGTCGTGGGCTGCGCTCTCTTCTGCTGTTTTCTGGATGCTTTGTGGCTATTTGAAGAGACTGTTCAATTGAAAATTGCTGCTAATGGGATCAGCTTGAATTTAAAGAAAAAATACATCTCTGTTAGTGAAAACGAGTAATGCAGACCCTTAAGTAGCAAGTGTGTGATTATCCTCTAATGCATTCTGATTTGTCTCCCTATTAAGTCTCCCTGGGTCCTCTTGGAATAGTTAAAACAAACCTTTAACTAAATGCATCCCTGCTCCCTCCTCCTTTCACAACACCCTCAGCTCAGTTGTGTGTCCTATGTTCTCAGATAAGTTCCTTATGAATACAAGGGTGGTATCAAAGAGCAAATAACTACATATGTTGAATTCATATGGCTCCTTGTTATCAAAGAGCTGTATACCCCTTTCATCTTCAATCTTATTTGTAGTACACATTTAATTGACAGTGAATTTTCTCTTTACTCCATACGTGGGAAATACTGAAGCAGTGCTTCCTAAGGTCACATTTAAAACAGTTTAAGAGCATGCCTAGCCTATGACAGGAAGAAAGAGTGTTGTGTCTGGGTCTCTCTAGGGGAGAGTGAAGTCAGGAAATGGTAGCTAAGTTAGGATCTGTGAAATGAGTTGGAATTGGGCAGGCAGCGAGCAGTAAGCAGGAAGTGTGTGAGAGGGGTTATTCCCAATGCCCATGGAAATGACTTGATGTAACTGTAATCATGAGGGGCTAAAGGCACAGCATGGTGCCCTTGGTGGTGCTGGGTCTGGGTTGTTATACCACAAGGAAGAGACTCATGGAACTGAAACAATCAGGTTTTCCTCAGTTTCCTTTGTAGTTCCCCTTAAGCTGATTAAGAAATGACAATTGTTTATAATGTTGAAATATAATCTTAGCTAAAGGGGCAACTTACTTCACTTGACAAGGGCAATAGGGGTAGAGGGTCCTGAGTTAAATTCATGGGGAAGGGATTTAGAGAGGAGCCTAGATATACGAACAATTAGACAGAGAGCAAGGGAGGACTCTGCAGTGAAGCCAGCTCAGATCTGGAAACAGACCCATGCTCTGTACTTCCAGTGCAACAACTGTGGGGTCCCTGGGCAGCATCCCCACCCAACACTGGTATATATAGATGCCTCCAGCATTCAAAGAAAGGTGCAGTGAGGTTATTACTAACACGAGGACTGCATAAAACAAAATTGGCTTTAGTGGCTCTGCCTTCCCCAGCCAATTCAGGAGATGCTTGCCTTGCTGTCCTTCCCAGATTTTGGGGTGCTGCTGGTGTCCTTAACTCCCTTGATTTTTAGGCACTACAAAGAATAGGAGTGGCGCAGACAGAAACATTGCCAATGGCATTATTACCCTGGACCATTGTCAAGATTTTATATTAACAAGTTGTGTAAGGCAGAAATGGGAACAAGGGAAGACGGAGACTTTTTAAGCCCAGCCATTTTGTTTTTCAAGGGACAAATCTCCCTGGGCGATAACTACCAGATTGATGTGGATAGTGAAATGGCACTCAGAGAGAAGAACTGTTAACACAGTGTGCTAGCAGAGCCCGGTGCTCGTGCCTAAGTACCTGTGTCAGTCTGTGACTCAGAGCAAGAAATATGAAACAAACCCCCCCCCGCCCCCGGTGTCTAACGGGAACCTAGCAGGAACCGTCCCCGGGTTTCCATTTGAACAGAACTCCATTAAGAGATTACTAAGAAGCACTAAGGTTTGTGGCTGAATAAGCAATTGAAATCCAACCCTAAAGCTCATCTAGATGAATTCACACGTTCCTCTCTCTGCAGAAGTTGGCTGGAATTATGCACACCTTATGTTGGTGTTTAAAAGCATGGGGTTGAAGGTATGGGAAGAAAATAGGCCTTGAAGCCACACCAAAACATTCTGTAGCTGGGCCGTCATAGCATGAAGCTGGGAGGGACAGTCACTGCAGCAGGCTCTTTTCCAGAAGAGATGATGCCTTCGACTGAATGGGTATGAAGACCCCCAGAATGCCACTTTACCATGCCAGTCTGTATATGGTGACATTCCTTTTGTCATTTATTTCAAAGATGGGATTGAATTTGTCACAGGCCCTAGCCATCTCATTCTTTCTCCAGGCGATGTTTTTTTGATAAATGTTGATGAGTTTATAACTGTAAAACCAAATGACATTTCTAGTGTGATACACGATTTACTCCTTGCATAATTATATCTAATGGCTTTGCATGTAGAAAGGCATTTACCATTTACTTTTGTGTAAAATGACAATCTAAACCCTCAGGCCTGAGTTTTTAAATTTTTTTTAACACAAAGATAAAGACTTAATTAAAAACCAAACACAATTTATTTTTGTAACCAGCATTTAAGGTACCTAGTTCTTTGGTTAAATATGTGATAAAAATCACAATGCTTTCAGTAGCAGAGATCAGTGGGTTTCATTTTCCCTCTGTCTTTGAAACACTGACGAACCCATTTAATTATCAAGCTGATATCCAGGATGGCTTCTTGTTTCTCATTTCTAGTTAAAAGAACTTTTTTGAAATTTAGCAGAGAATTGAATAATGTGTTCAGTTAATGAGGAACATTTAAGAGATGTTTCTGAATTCAGTGTGATAGACCAGATGATAACCCGCCACCACTGTGCTGACAGCCTGTCTAGGCAGCAGTGACGTTTCGGCCCCCTTGACTGTGGGCAAGCCTAGTTTTATTTTGCTTTTTTGGTTTTATAATTTGGGTATTCTGGTATGTGGTGTAGAAAGGACCATTTATATATTTTAGGATGTTTGTTGTCATAAAGTAAGATGGCTTCTCAGGGAAAAACAGCTTTATTCTTTAGCCTTCCTTCCTATGGGGGCTAGGATCTTGCGACAGTCTGGTAAGGCTGATGTATGCTCAAGGACAGATAGCTGGGTGGTTTTCCAGACAGAAGCCTGCTGTAGCTCCAGATCTATAACTAGCTGGTATTGACCACCGAGTCTGTCTTGACATCAAGGCTGCCTGATCTGCTTAGCAGTGAGAAGTTCAAGTTCTCTGTCTTTCCACAGGAAAACATCATGGTGTTGTTTCTTTACTCAAGAAATAAGACTAGGCAGCTAGAGAGATAGCAGAGGATCTGGGTTCGAGTACCAGCAGTCATGTGTCGCTCAAAATTGCCTGTAGCTCCAGTCCCAGGAGATCTGACACACTCTTCTAGCCTTCAAGGTCATTGTAGACACATGGTGCAGGGACATACACGTAGGCAAAATACCCATAGGTAAATGAACAAATCAATAAATTCATTTGCTTATAAAGAAAAAGAAAGGAGAACTAAAGTTTGGGGATTTGAAAGAATGTTCTTATTTCACGTCTCAATATTTCTCAAAAACATTAGTGAAGAATTATGTAGTCTCTTCATTTCAAATTGCTGTAAGGAAATGGCATTTGCAATGTTTTTTGGAATTCATGGGTTGGTTTTAGAGTTTGTTTTTTAAGATAAACTTTGGCATTAAAAATTTCACCAAAAACAAAATATTAAGTGGCTTTTATTTTTATTTTATTTTATTTTATTTTGAGACACGGTCTTACTGTGTAGTGCAGGCTAGCTTCCAAGTTTTGTCCTCCTGCTCTTGCCTCCCTAGTACTAGTCACAGACATGCACCATCACACCAGACTCTTGATTTTCTTTTTGTTTGCTTTGGGCATAGGTGGGCATTGCTAATGATCAAACTAAGGACCCTAGGCTTCATAGACAAATTCTCTACAGCTCAGCTATACCTTGCTTCTTACTTCTATGTGATTTTTAAATTAATTGTTTTCTTTGAAAACAATTACTTTAAAATGTGACTAATAGTTATCTATGGATAGTTGACCAAATCCAGAAGCCAGGGACATTTTGGGGAAAGAAGAGAGGCGTAGGGGAAGGGAGCTGAGAATCTCTTTATCACAGTAAGCACACAGACAGGAGTAAACTGTTAGCTGATGCCTCAGCTGGGTTTCAAACTGCAGAGAAACATTGTCGCCTAATCTAACCCTTGGGTTGGGAGAAGTGAGGATTGCAGTGACTTATAATTAAGATGCTGAGGGGAGGCTCCAGCTTGTATCTCAGGTGGGGATTTTAATAATGCATCTGTGAACTGTCTTCTACCGCCTTTAACCAAATTATGCAGCCATAGTCGCTTCAAGTTTCTTTTTAAAAATCCATAACGAACCAGAGTGTTTGTGTATGGAGGGGGGTTGTCTCAGTTATGGTTACTATTGCTGAAGAGACACCATGACCACGGCAGCTCTTACAAAGGAAAACATTTAACTGGGGTGGCTCACTTACAATTTCAGAGGTTCAGTCCATTATCATGAAGGGGAGCATGGCAGCCTGCAGGCAGATGTGGTGCTCGAGTAGCAAGTTCTACATCTTGCAGGCAACAGGATGTCAACTGAGACAGGGTGGTGTCCTGAGCATAGGACACCTCAAAGCCCATCCCCAGAGTGACACACTTCCTCCAACGAGGCCATACTCCAACAAAGCCATACCTCCTAATAGTGCCACTTTCTTTGGAGGCCAGTCACATTCAAATTACCACAGGGGGTGATGTTAAACTCACTTTTAAGACCTTCCAGAAGGCCTTCTGCATTTGTTGGAGGAAGGTACAGAGTAATTTTCTGCAGAAGAGTGGCTAGGAAGAAGAATTTTCATGCTTTTAGTCTGCGACAGGTGGTATAGATTAATGTTGAATACATACAGAACCTATTGAGACTAATTAAAGATGCATATCCACATGGAATGCCACATCTCAATGGTTCTTTGGCAGCCAATCTAACCAGCACATGGAATGTTTATACCAAGAAGTTTTCAAAATTAGCCAAGAATGATTGCAGTGAAACTCCTCAAAACTGCCCTAAAAATGTCCTTCGTTTCTTTGTACTCCAGAGAACCCCTGAGAGTTTCTGCCCCTGAACGGTACTTCTTGGACTAGGAAGGGTTGTAATCTGTGCGCACCCCTGATAGCACAGGTGGTGTGCAGCGCCTGTAGAGTACTTACTCCACAGCAGTCCCCAACTGTGTATCTAGCCCCAGGTCTTCTAGCAGAACTCAGGTTAGCTGCTCAGCATGGCTGGCTGTATCTAGCCCCAGGTCTTCTAGCAGAACTCAGGTTAGCTGCTCAGCATTGACTCATAATAATACATCTAGGACCTTTACTTCCTAGGCTGGCATCCATAAGGGCCTATCACTGGTGTTTAATTCAGGAGAGTGAATTAACACATCAGCTCCTAGCCCTCCATGCCTTCCCCAGGTTGGCTGAATACCCTTTGGTGACTTGAACGTTCCTTGCAAATGCTAATGAGCAGTTCACTCTGACACTGTAGACAAACACAATCTGGTGGTTGTGTTCAGATGTTTTTCCTTCCTGCTAATGAATAAACTCCCAGTGGCTCCCAGTTAGCTGAGGTAAGCTGTAACTTGAGGTGTACCTTTAAAATGATTTATTAACTGCCATAAATGGAATGAGCTGGATGTTAGAGAAAGTGCAGTGTTTTCTTGACCGCAAAAATCCAAGGTAAAAAGATGATGAGCGCATTCCGTACTGTTTACTTGAGACTGAGGATGTTGCTCAGTGGTACAGCTGTGAAGCACATCGTGAAGCCCTGGATTCGAACCCCCGCACCAAATAAATAAAAACGAAACCAGAGTGGGAATGGTACTACGTACACAGATAGGTAAAACTGCCTGGTTCTCAACCGACCAAAGAGATGCCTGCCATCTGGAGAGCTTTCCCTTATAGTAATCCCTGAGTCGGACTTTGCTGGGCCACCAGCTACCTGCTCTGTAATAAGCTGCAAAGAGTCAGTTTCTCCATCCCTTTTAAGATTTTAATGGAGAAAGTAAATCCTGTAGACTTCAGCAGTGAGGGGGGGTCCAGAACTTATGGCAAAGAGATTAATATTTATAGACATCAGCATGGGTCTCTGACCAGCATTTATAACTCTAGCAGTGGCAGACTGAGGGCTGAATCAACATTTTTTTCCCCTCTGTAAAATAATAAATACGGTAAAGTAGCTCTCAGAACTGCCTTTATCACAGGGATAAATCAGGACAGTTTGTGTTGCAGGAGAGACCTAAAACTTATAAATATGTTGCCCTTTAGGCTACTATTCATCAAATTGTCTGATATGAAATCTAGACTAAAGGCTTTTGTTATTGTGTGTCTGCTTATTCTCTTTTAGAAGTATAAATTGGAAAGAGCGCTGTCATTTTGGTCATACTGGCCTGCTGTGCTACTTAAATGCATGTCCCTTTTGGGATGAATTTGAAGAGAAGGAAATAGTGGGAGTTGACGACTGCACACTTTTATACAAATCCTTTGGTCGCCCAAACTTCCCTTGCAGAAGGCCTCATTTCCAGCAGGAAAATTCAGCAAATAACTGCTTGACAAATGACCTAATTTGGTGCAGCCGACTTTCTGAGACACTAGAGTGGAGACAGTGTTCCTTAGAGATCTCGTCAAACCCAGAGGGACCTTGCTTTCCTCCTCAGTGCACCAGTGCAAATAGGCACAGCCACAGCCCAAGACTGCATAGGGGCAGTCAGGCCAGGCTAGTGACAGATGCTGTGGGTCACATGGCTCTGTAGATCTGAGAGCATCCAAAATCTCACTTGACTTTGCAGTTCTGCAGCTGAAGTTCCTGACTTCTGTGGTTTGGAGTCAGAGTTGAAGCTCCAGCCCTACCTTCCACTCCCCTTGGTGCCTTTAGCTGTTGAATGGCATATGGTGTGTGGAATCACCTGCCATTAGGAGGCCCCCCGCAGAGTATGTACTAAGCAGTTTTCCTTTTTAATGTGTGGTATAGCTCCTAGTTTTCAAGAATAACTAATTGGGACCATAAACCTCTCCTTGCCCTTGAATAGTTTGCAATTTAGGAGACCTGAATAATGGAAGTGGAGGGCCTGTAAGGCAGGCAGTGAGCCATGCTGCAGCTGAGGGTTTCTTTGCCCAGTTGGCCAGGGGAAGCTGTTGTTGGAGAACTGCCCTGGGAAGAAATGGCAGGCCCTTAGGTCTTAGAAGCTTGTTATGATGGTGATTTGGGAGATCTTGGGAGTTGTGGGAATCTCTCATTACCACTTGAGGCCTCTATCTTACCATATTAAGATGTATACAAGAGCAATACTCGATCCCCTGGTTTCATTTCGAATTGCCTGAATGGCATTATGTGGCCATACTTACAATAGAGTGCCAGAGTGCACGGTTTATGTTCATACTCAGGCATAAACCTTCTTGGGAGTCCGGCCTCGGAATCCTGGCAAGGTAGAGAGTTGCTTTGCATCAGATAACCCAAGAAAACCCATGCCAGTTGCTCTTGCCCAAGCATTTTTACCTCCATTGGTAAAACTGGAGTGTGGCCATCCAAAACAAGCAGTGTGGTGATGTCAAATTCTGCCTACACATGGCTACAAAGACGCACGCTCTGGGCCCCACTCGTCCTGTTGAGGTGTGGCAGTTTGACTTGCCAAGTCAGATTTCTTGTGCTTTGTACGAGTCAGAATGCCCAACCTTATCACTGGTAACTGACTCTAAAGAGGGGCTCAGGATCGGGAGAGTGCAGGCTTTCTCTTTATCAGATGCCTTAAAGCTGCTTCGCATCCTGTGATGGCTAACACCATTATGAAGATTGACAGTTTCATCAAGAAAGCAAAGAAGAAAATCTGCAGACAATAAATGGGGGCTGTGCTGGGCCCTGCTCTATTTATCCTTCATAGTGCTTCTTGGGCACTGAGCTGGGAGCTGGGGGGCCTTCCTCAGGACCTAAGGACATGTGCCCGCTTTTTGTAGCCCCTTGCAAGCAGTAATAGGTAACTTGAAGACTTACTGAGGGAGAAACTCAGGAGAGTGTGTAGACCTAGGGGGTGGCTTGCCTTCCCTTGTGTGGACAAACTGCCAGGGTTGTTCGGCCTCTCTTCTTCCTCTCAAGCTGAAATCCAACTCAAACTGCAAATATCTTAGCAAGGTGGTCAAACCAGAGGAGCTCAAGTGTAAAAATCACACACGAATTTATAGGCACAGAACTTCTCAGAATTGTTACCGGTCACCTAGCTGGTGACTGAGCCCCTAGCCTCTTTCTTACCTCCAAGACAGCTGCAAGTAAGGTCCGTAGTCTTTGTGATTCCATACCAAACGCAAGGCCATTGAAAACCCATTGTCAGTAAATACTTCTCAAGGATCACTAGGCACCATTGTTGGCAGCAGAAGGGAGCAGTGTGGTCCCCAGAAGTGAATCCTGTTGCTAACACTCATCTTCCCTTGAGGTTTGAGTTCTAACCCTGTCATAAATGAGACGGTGACCTCCATAGGGCCATTCCCAAGGCTCCTTTTGGAAAGTGTTCTTCTCAGACTCAGTCATTACACTTGTTGCCCAGCCTTACCGCCTCATGCACGTCACATTCTTTTATAGAAACAAAGGGGAAACTTGGATGCTTCAGGAAGGAGACTTTTGCCAACGAAATCAGTTCTGGATTAGTTTGTATGGTAGCCAGGGAAATGTATTGAGCATGGTAGAACATGTCTGTTGTTCATGTAATCTACATACTGCTTCAGGAAGGGGTGATTTCCAGCATGTGTTAAAATGAAAAGAGCTTGTTTGATTTATCTCCCACAATGGAATGGTATTCTTCTTCTAAGTGGCATTTCATTTGCAAGCCAGGCACTGTAAATTTGAACTGAATATGTAAGTAAATACTCCTTAAAGAGATGGCGTGCTGGCTGGCCTCACCAGAGAAGATGCTACTGAAAGTGAAGCATTTGGTTTGGGGGAAAGCTTAGGCACCTGAAATTCCTTAGAATCCAGAGGGGTCATGCCAGCCAAGCAAAATCAAAGTTATTCTGAGCTATAATTACAGAGGGTTGCACAGAGTAGTACTGGGGTTGTAGCTCCCACACACTTGCTCTCAAGCACAAAGAAGTACATTGGAACCGTTAGGAGTTTGCTTTGAACTTCACGTTTGGGCACATTGCCTGGTTGTGTGGCAGCTTGTGCATTATAGCTATTACTGTGGCATCTCTGTGTGGCAGTGACAAAGACAGTGACAGTGTTTTATCAAGTCCTAACAAGATTGCCTCTGTGCATAATTGTTAAACTAAAGGGCTGTCGATCCATTGATGTGGAACAGGTGAGAAGCTTAAAGAATAGAGAAAACCCATAATCGCAGAGTAACTTGTATTTCTGATTTATTATTTATCACATCACGGTTAAAACAATTTCCTATGGTTTTGTGTATTTTTAATATTATTTTGACATTGAATTTTCACCTAATGCAAAGAAAGGTTTCAGCAACTTTTTGAACATTTATATATGCAGGTAGTTAGGGGGTGGAAATCCCTTTTTATTAAGATACAGGATGCATATTTATCAAAATTCATCTCAGATTCCATTTAGAAATAGAGATATCTTGAATTTGAAAGAGCTTACTGAGCTGCGAAGAATGACAGATATTACTGACAGAACAAAGTTGTGAATGATAAAAGAGCCCAGCAAATATGTATACCCGTGTGGCTATAAATTAATCAGCAGTAGAAAGAGTGTGTTGTTGGTGGGCACAGAGCAAGCATTAAGTCGGAAGATGTAGGAGGAGATACCTAGTGAGCATCCCTGTTTGCTTCTTGGGAAAGTATGTAGCCCCTTGGCAGCCTGGTCCTGCATGGTGGCTGGTGTGAGAGCCCACCACCCTGCTGGATTTCTACCAGCAGACATACAGAAAAGTCACAGCTCTAAAGGAGGCCACAGGCACAGCAGCAGCACAGTGGGTCCTGCAGAGAGCCCAGCTGAGGAAGTCAGACTTCCTAGGAAAAATGAGGAGTTATAAATGTTAGCTTAGGGTTCGGAAATGTTAAATTTCGCCGCTATGAGCAGCATCTGTCAAAGCCCCTCTGAAGAATGGTTTCCAAATATGAAGACAGAGCTGACTAATGTCACTTTTATTTTAAGCACAGTAACCGGCTCCCTGGAATAATGGGTACAGTGTAGCCATTTGACAAACCCTCCTGGTGATATGCAGGGCATACTGAATGCAGGTGGGTAAAGACTGCCCTTTCCACCAGACTTCAGGAGGCCGCAGAATCACCTGGAAGGCTTATTCAAACAGATTGCAGGCTCCACACCTATGGTAACTGAATCAGTAGAGCTGGAAGGGAGCCTGGCAGTTTGTATTTGACAAGATTTTTTCCTATTGTGATACACAGGTGGTCATTTGGGGACCTAGTTGAGTGACACGTGTACCGAGTTGGTTTTATTGGTGCCCAGACTATTCTAAGAAAAGATCTGGACTTTACGCCAAAAGATTTGATGTGATTTTCTTTTCCTGATTCTTGACTTCCATCATCTTCCTGGCTATTGAGCCGGTGATCTTCTAGTTCCAAATACATCACTGTAGACAGCCTGGGCTTCATGCTGCACTTGCCCTGAGAACAAAGAGATGGACACCAGTGACAGGGACGGCAGGGGAACCCAGGAGCAAGTAAGAACATCAGACATTGGCACTGGAAGTGCTCTTCTTGTGGGTGGAGAACAAGACGTCACTAGCCAGGGTGCCTGGCTTGACTCAGCCCTCAGCATACAGACAAGAACCTGACCTCTCACCCACAAAGGTTGGGCCAGGTTCTGTTTCAGGCACTAGAAAAAGCCACAAGTGAAACACCCAGGTTACTTCCCTTTCTGAGGTTCACTCATTCCCCCACCAAGAAAATGCGAACTTTCAATAATGGTACTGAATTCCTAAAAAAATAGAGTAGTAGGATTCTGTGGTTTGAGAAATGCGCAAGCAGCTTTCTGGCTGAAGTGTGGTCGGGAAGGACAGAGGTGTGGAAGGTTGCAGTTCATCCAGTATCCTTTATTTCAAAAGCAAACATCAGCTAATGGGTGTTTTCAATTTTTCTTATGGCAGACTGACTTTTCCCTGCTCACATATATTTGCATGTGTACTGTCCTCCCAAAAAGATGGAGAAATCCCTTCTCACCTCCATGGAATTCCTTTCTGGTCAGCAGTAGACATTCAACCATATTCCTACCTAGTCCAGTTTACCCTTGTTTTTAGATTTGGAAACTGGGCAATAGAACGATAATCATTAACATGAAATGGCCAGCATTTCTCAAACCTTCAAAAGGTCAGCACATGTATTGCTTGTTTAATCCCCACCTCAACCTTCCAGAGCCTTCTTACAGCTTCCCCCCCCCCTTTATATAGTTGACGAGGTAGGTGAGAGTATTGGCTCAAGGTCATAGAGTCACATAAGTTGAACCAGGGCTTAAACTTAGCTTCTTCAACGCCCTGTTAGGGTCCTGTTGTTTCTATGAACAGCCTTGGCTAGGGCCCTGAAACATTGATATTGCAGAGCCTGTTTGTCTGGTCTCTAGATAGGGTACACCTGTCCTCGGTCACTACAAGGGAAGACAGAGACGGAAGTGACTATTTTAGACCTGAATGTGCTATCCCTTTGCCCATAGAAAGGAAACTTTTTTGAATGTTTGTTTTTCCTAATTGTGTGACTTAAGTAAAGTGATTGGACAAACAGTCCTCTCCTCCTGCCTGGGAATCTGTCATAAATCAACCTTCAGATGTTAATAAAACAAGTCAAGACTGACAAAGGAAGTTCCATTTGTATTTTAAACTCTCAATTCATCAGGGTCTCCTCCTTCAGATCTTCTGTGAGAGTGTCCTTGGTCTTAATGTAGCTGCAAGATAAAATGCAGATAAAAGAGCCATTGTCTCAGAAGAGCATTAATAAAAAATGAATGTTGATCCTAATTGAGGAGTATTTAAACATACAGATGGAGGCAGGTAGTCTGCGGGGAGCAGCTGAGTCTGTTAGAATCTGAGTCTATCTCGTCTTCCTGCTCTATGTTGCCCTCGCTGGGCAAATACCTGGTGAGAATGTCACAGTGAAATTAGAAAGTGTGTGTTTGTGTGTGTGTCTGTGTGTGTGTAAACTATTACAAACATTCAGTTGTTCTTATTCCTAAAAATGTGCTATTCTCCTCTCTCCTCTGTCTTTTCCTAAAGTATTCAGTTGACTCATCTTCTGTTTCCCTTTCCACCATTTGTCTGTTTACATTTATCCCTATAAACTTGGTTTTGAGTTCCCCTTACATCTGTTTGTATGGATGGAACCCAGGGGCCAAGGGTAGGCCAGCCTAAATGACATTTACAGTGAACTGTAAGCCAAAGAACAAAATAAATATCCAGGATTCTACATCAGTATAAATAAATTATTGAGTAACTAAATAAACAGGAAAAAAAAAGGCTTGCCTTGAGGAGAATTTCAATTAAAAAAGTAAAAGGAGTTTTTTACAGATTACCGCTTGAATTCCACTGTAATAATTTCTGTATGCAAGATCCACCAGCAAATGCTCTATTCATGAGTAAAAGTTTAAGGAGAGATATGATAGGTACACTGATCAAATATCTCCCAAAATATGTGTTAATTGTCTCATAGGTTGTGAGGTGTGCATATATCCACAAAGTCTTGGATGCTTCTCACTCTAGGAGCTGGCCCTTCATTCCTTTACCAGAGTGTGTACTGGACTTTAGCATGTACCATCTTAGCCAGGAGACTCAGGTTGACATCATCAATAAGACATTGGTATCATGTACTCTGTTATGTGATACAGAGAGGGGACATAGTACCTCTTTGCTACTCTTCCCCTGAGTCTATAATCTCCGTCTAATCTCAACAGAACATAGAACAAGCCTGAGCTGGTGTTGTTGTGCTAGACCATCACTCATCAGATTGTCAAGGTCACACAGTGGTGTGGGCCCCATACTCATTACTTTGCTGTGTAAGTAAATGTGACATTAGAGCAAGGCGGATGCAAAGGTCACAAGAACTTGCTGCTTGCAAATTTTCAGGTCCATCTTTCAAAATGTTAAAAAGAAACTAAAAGTATGACCCATCAAGGTCATAGGCGAGCTAAGGCCAAGCAGAATTTAAAATGAATCTATTCATCCATTCATTTATTTATTAGTTTCTTCATTCATTTGTTCATTTATTGAAGTAGTTCGTGTCAGACACTGCTGGCTGCTGCAGGCACCGTGCCTAAGAGAATCAGCATGTGATCTTCCTCTGCAGCTCTCTTCAAGGTGCCTGCTTTGGAGAAGACATCTGATCGCTGCTTGCTTTTCTTACTGCCATAGCTGAGTAGGTCATGGAGAGGCTTGACCAAGTGCTGAAATAAGTCCAGTGGGTGCTTCTGGAAACACACAGGAAAGGGGGTTCCCCTGGTTTGCTCATCACATGAGCCAGCTCATTGTTTGATCTTTCATTTCAAATGATCAGTATTTTCTATGGGAATGTCATATTCACTACTTATGTTTTCAAGGTCATTTCTTCCTAATAGCTTCCAAATACTTTAAGAATAACACTGAAATGCTTCCTGTGTGCCTCAAGTCCTGGAATCTGCTGCAGTGTTAGGTGTTTTATTGTTTTGTTTTGGGAAAGAATCTTTGGGGGTTGAAATCATAGTTATTTAGAGTTTTGTATGACAACAATAACAACAATGCCTTAAAGCATATAAATAGAGATTTTGGTTTTAAAAAATATTGAGTATCAAAACATGTTATTCTTACTATAGTACATGAAAATTTGATGCAAATTCACTAGTTGAAACCAGTACAAATATTTACATAAAAGTTTTTTCACTGCAGTAATTTTGGGGCAAAAATCTTAGAAACGATCTAAATATAGTGAGAATGGTAAAATGATCTTTAGCATACCTATATGATAGCATAGACTTTAAAATTCTTAGACACATGTATATCAATACAAACATGTATAGCTGTGTGTGAAAGCAAGACTCCACTAAAGTAATTACATGAACAGAGCTATTATGAGATATTTTTGTTTTTACTTTTTTGTAATTTTTATACCATGAGTATGTATAATTTTATAATTAAGATGAAACAGTAGGGCTGGAGAGATGGCTCAGTGGTTAAGGGCGCTGCTTGCTCTTCCAAAGGTCCTGAATTCATTTCCCAGCAGCCACATGGTGGCTCACAACCATCTAGAATGAGATATGGTGCCCTCTTCTGGCCTGCAGGCATACATGCAGAATACTAAAATAAAAAAAACTGTATACATAATAAATAAATAAATCTTAAAAAAAGATGAAACAGTAAAGTATTCGTTTTTGAGGTATATTCTATTTGTTTACTTTTGAGACAGGGTCTTATTAGACTGGCCTTAAACTTTAGATCTTCCAGCCACAGCCTCCCAAGTACTAGATTTCAGGCATGTACCACCATGACACAGACCCCATCTCCCAGTACTGGGACCAAATACACACTAGGCAAGTATTCCTCCACTGAGCAACATTGCTAGACTTCCAAAACAAACCTTTTTCTTTTGAGATAGGATCTTGCAAACTTGGGCTTAAAGCATCTGCTCTGCTTGTAGCCCAGGTCTCGGCCTTCTGAGTAACTAGGATGGAAGGTCTTCGTCACCAGCCTTGACTGATTGGTGCCCTTAAAATTAGTGGTAGAGAAGTCTCGGGATTTCTAATATATGGGTTGAATAATGGATAATGCTGTAATTAAAATAAGAATCCTTCTAGAGCTCTGGAATGTAGGTTAAATCATCTTCTGACATGGGTGGTATTTTCAGATTAACTGTTTTTATATTAGCTGTTTCTTGGTGAACTTCTAAATGTATCTTTGATGGTTTTCCACAGGGAAAAAGCATTGTGTCCAAAATAGATATAACTTTGTGGCATGGCATTTAGTCTAGCAAATGCTTCTTCCTCTCTCACTGCTTGTAAGTTGCACACAAAGTATTTGGCCTGTGTAGCAAGTGAGTACAAGTCTCTCAAAGTACTGATAGTCTCACTAAAAACATCTGGAAATCCTTTGCTTGAAATTGATTACAAATTGGTAAACCATACATTTCTGTGTTGGCCATTTTCATGTGGCCATCTGAGCTAACATGAGTAACCACACCCATCCCAATTGTGAAAACTTGACCTTGCCTAGGCCATCAGGCATATTGGTGGCCACCTGATACCAAGCATTTAGGCACCAAGTCAATATTGTGATCAGCAGTTCTTAGACTGCCCAGTCCCACCTGCAGGCGGGTGATCACCACACCCAGAGTAGAGATGCTGGGGAAGCAAGGTCAGTGACAGTGATGCCAAAGCCTGGGATGAGCCTGGACCCACTGTAAGATGAGGTGGGCCAGGGCCAGGACTAGGTGAGGTAGTCAGCATGCATAGTTCTGGAGATGGTCTTGGGAGGCTTGGTTCTGCAGTCTCTGCAGGAACCCCTCCTTGTTCACTCCCCTTGGGCTGTATTCAGCTATAGCAAAGCAGGCTCTTAACCCTTAACCCTGGTTTGTTCTGTTCTCTTGAAAGAAAATTAAAAAGTTACTTACATGGTCTTTTAAAAATAATAATAATTCAGTTATCTTTCTTAATGCCTTTGGGCTATAGTATTTTGAAGACAAAAGTAGGACTGGAGAGAGGGTTCATAGGTAACATAAGGATGTAATTTTGATCCACAGAACTCACATAAAAATGATGGGCTTGGTGTTATGCGCTTGTAATCCTGATGTCAAACTGACAGGCAGAGGCAGACATCTGGAACTTGCTGACTAGCCAGTCTTGCTTACTCCATGGGACCTAAGCTAGTGAGAAGCCCTGTCTCAAGAAAAACGAAAGGTGAACAGTGCCTGAGATACCCAGAGCTGTCCTCTAGCCTCTGCATACATGTGCATGCACACCAACTCTCACATGCATGCACATACATACACAGAGAGAATAAATAAACAAATGAATAGAGCCTATGTGTAACATGAGGGCTAGCTTGTTGGGGTTTCTGTCCTGCCCAGTTCCCCACAGCTGTTTAGCCCCAAAGA
>LOJH01001366.1:0-12530 GCA_001685095.1 Ellobius talpinus
GACTAATCTAACATTCCCAAGTTGTAAAGGACTGATTCTCTAAAATGCCTTAAGTGAGAAGAGAGATGGGAACACTGTCATGCTACAACACAAATCTACAGACAGCAGACAAACAGCAGCTCCTCGTGTTAGACGATTGTTTACAAGAGCATGAGCTCTGTGTTGTAGCTCAGCAACCATGATCCAGCAGAACACACAGACTGGCTCCTGGGTTTAGAACACAGAGGCTACACAAAATTATGTGAGTAGTGAGGGAGTGGTGGGTGTGGAATGATCCTGGAGAACGGCACAAGCATGGTCAAAATCCACTGTGTGGAATTCTCAAAATATTATAAGCAATTTTTATGAATAAAATATACACTTCTTGGGATTAAAGAGATATTAAGGTAGCTTTGAACACATCCTGCCCTTGTAGAGGACCTGAGTTTGGTACAAAATTCTCATGTAGGGGTTTCTCACAACCATTTCTAAGTCTAGTTACAAGAGAATCCCACATATCTGGTTTCTGCGGGCAATGCACTAACAGTCATTCACTTCCTCATTCACACATAATATTTAAAGAATTAATAAAAATCCTTAAAATTACTTTTGATAGAGCTGTAATTACAATGAATTTGTCAAGGATTCTCCATTAATGCTCCAAAATTTGTCTAGTGGACTCTTCTACCAAGTAGTATTGCACACAATGTCCTTGCCTCATACTCCAAGTCTCATAAGTTGTAAAGAACCATCAAATCTCCATGGCCATAAGCAAACTCACAGCAGGCCACATCCACATCAATCACCCCAAAGCTCTTACTGCTAATGCTTGTGAATCAGGGTAGGTAGCTCTGATCCATAATCTTTCCTTGCTATTCTACATCAGTCTACACACAGAAAATGGACTCTTTTTTTAACACACTTTGGTCAGACATCCCTCACTCCAATTTTTTCCAGACTCTGTTCAGACAAGCCATGCTTTGTCCAGCAGGTGTTCCATGGATTGGATTGGTGGAGCCAACTAACACACTCATAGTTTCTAGAACCAAGAACAGGTTGTCAGTTTTGAGGATCTTTAAGTTCTCCTACCACTGATGTATATATTCATACAAATTTTATTAAACCAAAACCCAGCACTGCCCTTTTGGCTCTCTTAAGCCCTTTATTCTAATTCAGATTGTACCACTTGTACACCTGTACCAACTGACCACGCTATCCACAGGGCATTGAGGATAGAGGCTAAGTCATCACCCCAGTGAGTGAATCACCAGAACTTGTGGCTCCGGTGTCTGATTCTCCAGGAGTGCTGACACCTGCTGCTATGGAGGTTGATGCAGATGGTGCTCTGGTTGAGCCTGATACTGATCAGTGGGGAAAAGTTCAGCATAAGACAATGTAAAGTTAGATATTTTATTAAAGTGCTAAGATTCATTCTTCATTAAAAACAATGAAAGTATTTGCCTTCAAACATCACTAGGGGATAATACTCTTGATCTTATTAAATCCCTTAATTCTGACTATGTCTTTTGTCCATTAGAATATTCATTCTTTCAAAATTAGACTTGGGTAGATTACTTAATATTCATCATCTAATAATCTTGTGTTTCCCTATTCCTGTAACACCATTCACACAATTTCTGCCTGCTTTTCTTCCTCGATTGTGTTTCTATCCTCTATTAATATAAAACCCGACATTTCTGAAGAGGAGGGTGAGGAGATAAAAGTTTTCCTTCCTTTCTCTACATTCCATTCAGTATCACATAGAGTATTAAAAATACACCAAACATTTTGTGTTTCTTTCTTATATCTCGAGAAATTGGCAGCAAATGGTCAACTGTGAGGCAGTTCCCAAGAAACCTGACCTCTGATGAAATTATTAACACCATGTTCACAAATTTACTGCCTCAGTTTCCCTAAGCTGAAGAGCCTCAGTACCTGTTCCTCCCAGCGTGCTTTCCTCAGCAACTCCAGTGGTGGCTGCTCCTGTTCCTCCTCTTGTTCCTATGGAAAGAAGAATGGGGTCCAATAGGTAGAGATGTCTATGAGTGAAGTCCTTCAAGGCATCTTAGGCTACAATATTATCTTTGTGGATCTCCTTGCAAAACCAAGTGCTGAGCCCAGCCCTTGAAGAGGCTGACTGACCTGAAGTTGTGACAGTGCTTGGTGTTCCAGGTGAGCTTCCCTTGCCAGCTCCTGAACTGGTTTCCACAGATCCTCTTGTTGAACCTGGCAAACAAGAGTAGGGGATTCTAATGTGTTGCTGTTGCTGCTGCTTTGAAGAGGATTCTGGGAAATGCAATCAAACTTTCAATGGTCTGCATTTCCATGATCACAAGAGCCTTCATGTTTTCCTGTTTGGACATATTTAAGACACCCCAGCACATGTATGAAATTACCTGAGATTCCTAGGGTGGTAGCTGCAGTGCCTTGTTCCCTGGATGTGCTGGTTTCTCTTTGAGTGGGCATTGGCATAGTGGAACCTCCTTCCCCTACTAATGAGAAAATAGCAACTGAAAATGCCCTAGACACAAATAAAATATTCATATTCTTTAGAGCTAATCTAACTTCACTTATTTTCCTAGTATATATTGATGTGATCCTGGGCATACATAAATTCACTGAACTGGTTAAGAACACATTCACAAGTCAAACGCTGCCATCTAGATCCAGCCGAACTTCTTACACACATGAGCCAATAACTAATTTAACAATGTCAAGCTGTGATAGATTTACACCTCAATATTGTGGTTAATATAAATAGAAGAGAGAAATATTTAAGGAAAATGAATAAAAACCTAAGCCTTTTTCACCAGAGAAACACCGCCCACTGTATCAGTTGAAGGATTTCCCGAGAATATGAGCTTGGTTTCAGGCCTTAGTATATCACTCCTCTAGGAAGCAGTGTGGGATTACTCCCATCAGAGAATCAAATCTCACATCTACACTTCATTACCACTGGCAGTGCCTGATAAGGAAGTGGCACAAGGGACCAAATTTTTCATAAGGCCCCAGTAACCTGATTCAGACTTTAGGAAATGTGGGTTCATGGATATCACCTTAAAATTACAATTAGTTAGAGGACACTAAATTACTTAGTTTCTTAAACATTGTTCCTGTGTTTGATAGTTTGAACAAGAATGGTCCCCAGAGGCCATTACTTAGTCTCTTAAACTTTATGTGGTTATCCATTTTATGGAACTGTTTTGGAAGGATTGGGAGGTAAAACTGTTGGGCAGATGTGGGACTCTGGTTGGGCTGTGTCGTCTCTAAAGTCTGTGCCAGTCCCAGCTTGCTTCTTTCTCTGCTTTCTTCCTACAGATGAAGGATGTTAGCTTTCAGCTATTGCTACAGCAACATGGCTGCAAGCCTCCCATCATCTTTCTTTCTATGATGGCCAGAAAACAACTAACACTAATATTGTAAGCAAAGCCCACAGTGAA
Source organism: Ellobius talpinus (assembly GCA_001685095.1). NCBI lineage: Eukaryota > Metazoa > Chordata > Mammalia > Rodentia > Cricetidae > Ellobius > Ellobius talpinus. The sequence goes on from LOJH01001366.1 coordinate 3,420, forward strand.
ATGTTTCCTTTTATGAGTTGTTTTGGGCTTGCTGTTTCATCACAGCATTAGCGACCCTAACTAAGACCATCTGTATAGTTTATAATTTGGAACTGATTGCTTTATTAATGAATATTATTCTGCAAAGTGAACTGATTATTTTACTCATGAATATTATTCTGCAAAGTGAATAAGTGATACTTAAGTCAGAACTCTCATATCTTAGATTCCCAAGCACAAGTACATTATTTTTATCTTTTTATTATTTGGGGTGGGGGCTGTGAGCTTTGACCCACAGTGCACAGAATGTGAGAAGCTTGGGAACATGAGTTCTAATGTTGTTTGGAGACTCATGCATCCATTAATATTTCAGCTCACACACTGTCATCACCTAGCCATTAATGTTGACCAGCTTCCAGGGTATGTGTGTGAGGTTAGCAGGAAATCTCTGAAAGTATCAAGTAAATACATCATTATTTTATCAATCTATTTTATACTTTTCCCATTGATTTATTATGTCATTCAGAGACTTATCTGAATGCTGTGTCACTGGCATTTCCTTTCCCTTTGTCTGTTCCTGTAGTGACAGCTGAAGATTGTAGATTTGTCTCTGACAAGTTGTGGGGAGAAAAATATTAGCTACCTAAATACCTGCATGAGCACTTTCAACACTCAAGGAAGCAGGAACGGAAAATTACAATATAATATATTAAAGCAATGGTGAATGACTCAAAATACTACAATCCAATTAAATATAAGGACTAGTGAAGCCTGGCATTGTATTTGAGGGGGAAAATGTCTGTTCACCACTCAGAATGTGACAAATAGTTTTGGTCTCTTTCTCTTCTATGGAACTCCTGGTCTCACACAGGAAACAATGTGACAAATCTCCAGGAAAACTTATATCATTGATGGAATCTGGACAGCAAGCTCTCAGGTCTCCTGCTTCCTAAGGTCCTCCCCTCCCTCAGTACCTGTGCTTCCAGATGTGCTTCCAGCAGTGGCTCCAGTGGTAGCTGCACCAGGTCTTCCACTTGTGCCTGTGTATCAAACAATGAAGGAAGAAAGCACTGGTCATTCCATTGTTCCTTCACGCGGTTAGTTCCTTCAAAGTTGTCCTTGTTTACCTTTCCTTACCCTTGCTTTTCTAATTTCAATCTTGGAAACAGTTGGCCTAGATCCCACCTCAACTAAATTAGGAGCTCTGTTGTGGTTGTTAGGATATCACAGTCAGAGGTTCCCAGGCCTAAGGCTCCTGCTTCCTTCACACAATTGTCCCTGCTGTCTTCCTACTCATGGCCCTACTATGCTCAACACTTATGGCTTGGCTTTGCTTTCACACATGACCCTGTTATGCTCACACTCTGGTCCTGCTCTGCTCACAAGCATGGTCCTGAGGTTCTCACCAACTCTCCATTTGCCTCCAACAAACTAGCCAGTAGGGGTTTTTAACATATGCTAATTCCCTTGTGGGGATATTAGAAAATGTGGGCAAAATGGCAACCTTCTGTTTTCTTCTTGACTCCAACAGCCCTTCTGTGATACTTTCCCCACCATGGGCACTGCAGCGCAGGCCCTGACTCACCTGGCACTCCTGGACTGGTAACTTCAGGGCTGTGTTGCCCAGGTGTGCTTCCTTCTTCACCACGTATGGATGTGGTAGGGCCTCCTGTACCAATCAAAAAGAAAGTGCCATTTACAGTTGCCCCAGACATAATCAACTCGCTGAACATTGTCATAGATATCTGAGATAGAAAATTCTACCAGTATAAGCCTACAAGTTCTAGCCAAAGCACTGATTTTCCATCTATGTGGATGAAATGAATTGTTTTGTAAAGTTTGTGATCTGTTCTCATGGACACCTTTAACACAGCTGTTACAATATTAATGAGGATATGAGATTAGAAACAATTTTCCATCTTTCAGACTTGTAGCAGTACATGAAAAACAATGTGAAGATTCTCAATGGAATCCTTGATGTCAACTATTTTCTTGCTGCAGGATCCTCAGGTCCACTGCTGGAGTTCCCCGATGAGCTGCCCCCATACACATTACTCCATATGTGAGCTGCAGCTGCAATGTTGGCTGGATCTGCTCCTCCACTCAGGTCTGGAGCAGTGGAGGAGCATCAGGAAGAACAAAAGTGCTTGATGCACTGACAAAATGATTCAGAGAGCAGTCTCAGGACATTTCATAAGTTTTGATTGTGTCACAAGTCCTATGCTACCACCCTGTCACCTTTCCTTGATCTTAATATCTCATTTATATCTTGTTAACATTTGTGTTGTGACTTGTCACAACTCCCGCTGAGTCTGCAGTGCTGGTGGCCCCTGTCCCTGATGTTCCAGGTGTTTTCTCTGCCTTTCCCTGAGGGAACTACCACAGACTCCCCTACTCTAGCCAATAATCAGAGTGACAGTGGTTTAAGCAATTCAAGTCAACATTTTAATCATCTTATACATTTCTGCATTTCATACACCCACAGCCTCCTCCATAGTTTGATATTTGCAATGTCAAGGCACACCTGTAAGATAAGGCACATGTCCTGGCTTACCTGAGGTTCCTGGGCTTGTAGCTCCCGTGCTGTGTTCCCTGGGTGTGCTGCCTACTCCACCTCTAGACACTGGTGTGGTAGAACTTGCTATTTCTCCTTAATTAAAACAAAAGGAATGTTTAAAAGTCATCTATCCTCACAATATTCTGAAGCTAATATTATTTTTCCAATTATCAGACTCTTGGAAATAACTTGTTCCAAGGCCCCCTGTTGGTGAACACCAGAACTGTTGATCAAACTCTACTCCCAAGACTTTATTCTATAACCCAAGTTCCTTGTCTGGTGTATGGAAAAACAACAATGTATAAAGTTTGGAGTATCTATGACAGACAGATACTCCAAAAAGTACCATGAACAAAATCCAGATACAAGGTATTTAATTCAGACCATGCAATATCCAAGCCATTGCTCAGGAGTATGACATAAAATGCATTATCTCCAGATTCCTGTTCTCCTTTTCACTTCCTGCTCATTGTGGGTAGTACTGGACAGTCATAGGGGTCATAGGCAAACTTTGGGTACACTGCTGAAAATCACTGTACTATAAATCTAATAGAACAACAATAGCCAACTGGGGGCCAAATCAATCAGTGACTGATAGAGACCTTAATTACTATCTATATGGTCATTACTTAAAGTATTCAGTAATTTTATCAATTTTATTGAAGTAAGTAAATTCCTTAATTTTGGTACACTATATAGATTACATCTTTCATCACAGTATTTTTAATATAAGCAATAGGTTGTTCAAAACACAATTTTGTCATAAGTTCCATAAAAAGAAATTTGTTAATCAAAAGTAAGTATAGAAGAATTAAAACCATTCCATTGATTAGATAATCAAATTATGATTCATATGAATAGATGAGAAATATGGTCTGGTTGGTCTATAAAAACTTCATTTATCTTAAAAGCAGTGAAAACTATTGGCAGAGTTAACATAGGGTGTGAATAGCAGCTGACTTCAGGAACTCCATTCTGGTGTTACATTGACTGGAATATAAACAGGGAGGAAGTTGGGAAAGAGTGAAGAAGCCAGAAGGGGTGCTCTTGATTTATTTCCATAGCTTAAATACCTTGTGTGTCACTCGATTCTATCAGCTAAGGCAGGTAAACAGGGGTATATGTAATCCTACAAGCTTACACAAGGTCCTGCAGCAGACTGTCCAGGAAGCACACACTGAATAACACTTTATTTGGGCTGGCCAACAAGTGGGCTGTTTAATGAAAGAGGCAAATTGGATGCAAAGGGAAAAAAGCCAACTGATCACAAGAAAACTCTTTGGGGCCTTGATGTAGTTTGTCTTTGATCAAATTATTTATGCTCCAATAATGCCAGTGATATAATATTACTAGTAATGGTTAAGTTAATCAGCGATGTAAGCTGGGGCATGCTCTCTTTACTTGGGCCAGATAAGAACTCCTACAGGCTCAGATCATTGGAATCTGTTGCTGCTCATAAGGCTGAAAAGGTAATGTTCTGATCCTATCATTAGCAGCATGAAGACTTTAATTTTTACTATTTTCTTATCTCATGGTAAATAAATATCATAGCACATATCTGAGTGATGTTAATGTTGACTGACTTGTAAAGAAGCTATTTCAAATGTAATTAGACATTGCAATGGGTTTTAATGCCTATTACTGAATTATAAATAGTATTTATGGAAGATTGCCCAAATATCTTATTAGTATGCCATTTTCTCTCTTGAATTTCCTCATGGCTCCACTCAGACTAAATTATCACTGAGTGGAAACACAAGAATTCTGCTCCCAGTAGTACCCTCTGGGCGCAGTAGTTGTCTCATTTATCTTTTCATGACTTTCTTTGAAGGTTGTGATAGATGTAATTCTGTAGGCTGTTTCTAGTGGTATACTTGGCAATATTCTGAAGAAATGAATGAACCAAGCTTTAAAATAATCCTGTATGGGACTAGAGTGGTGGGTCCCCAGAAAACAGTTCATATAGCTCATAACCACTTGCACCGCCAGTTCCTGGGTATCCTGTGACCTACTTTGGCTTCCTAGGACATAATTATGCAGATACTTGTTTCTTCACATAGACACGCACATAATTAATTAATAACCAAATTAAATATTAAAAATAAAATAAATGAGCATTATTCTGACGATGTATTAGTGGGATCTTATAAGCCCAGTGTGGTACACTTTGAAAAGCAGCTTCTAGGAATGTTACAATAAGAAATTTTAAATATTTTAGTGGGATAATCACATAAAGCTGAAAACAGAGTTGAAAAACATCTGGAGGGCTTTGTGAAATCAGTTCCTTGGCTGGGCTCAACTGTCTTCTCTCTGCATTTAATTTACCTGCTGTGAGTGCAGAATTGCAGAAATTGAGGCTCAGTGCAGGCATAGTGTCTACACTACCATACAGGGAGATGATGGGAGGTGAAGTTCCCAGAGAATATGAGAAAACAACAAAGGGGTCATGTATCTAAAGTAAACAATGGCCTTATTGCCAGTAGAAGAACTCACCCTCCAATCACTCTTTCTATGAAAAAATGAATAAACAAACCCAATGATTTTTATGCCCAGAAATTTTTAATAAAAATAAAAATAAATTAATTAATTAAAAATAAAATTTCTACCAGATTTCTTTTAGTTTCATTTTTTTTCAACTCCATCTCTTTGCACCTTGAATTGGGTCAACTATGTCCTTGTATTCATGTCCATACATTTTGATCAACCGAAGTTCAAGAAAATGAACAAAGTATGGACAAATCACTCTCCATTTTCCAGACAGCCTCAGCCTCTCCAGGCAGCAGCCTTAACTCACCTTCAGTCGAGGTCAGCTCACTGCTTGGGAATCTAGTCGTTCCAGGCGATGGTCCAGTTGTTCCTTTCAAAACACACAATGTTATGATTATGATAAAGTAGTAGGTCAAGGTGCTCCCTACTGCTGAGTTTCTTATACATTTCTGCTTCAGTCTTCCAAAATCATGAACATAATATCGCATATGAGTCTTTAAATCCTTTGCTGGACTGTTTTTCTTTTTTTAATTTTCATAGAAATAAGATTAACTTTCAAATTCATCTGTTTGATCCCAGCGACAAGCTGTTGATCAGAAACAACTGGATGCTTCAGATTTATTCCCATTTAGGCCCCTTTTCCAGGCTCCACAATTAATGGGACTGTGAGGGACAGAATTCTGAATGTTTCTCATTGCTAACTTGTAGCTGGCAGAGAAAGCCATGGCCTCCAGACTCAGAGTCCCTAAACTCAGGGCATGACCCTTAAGCACACACATGAACAGTAATGTTGGCATAAGGTGAAACCAACACCATCTAATGCAGTTCTCCTTCTGTTACTGGCTGAAGTGTATAACAGGAACTGGGCTTCCTGTCTCTGAAATAGACATGTCATTCCTACAGTCCATGGATATGAGTGAAAACATAGTCAACCAATGGTTTCATCTCTTTAGACTCACAGCCTTCTCTCTCACTCACCTGATTTGCTGTTGGCAGAGGTTGAGGCCAGGCTTGAGGAGACTCCATGGGTGGTAGTGTGGCCTGAAGACACAGCTGTGCTCCCTAGAGTCAGGAAAAGATGAATAGTACTCATGTTATTCATGATATTACTAGGTTTGTTCGTGGATTTTTAGGATAAGGAACAAAATGGCAGCTCTGCACACCCCTCCCAAGTCACTTATTCAACTATTCTTTCAATTCAATTACTGGACATCATCTGGTGCTTCAGGGATATGAGGGTCTGATAAGGAAGTAGCGTAGTCTATTGGCTCTTACCAGAACCTGGGGTGGCTGTACTCGCCGACAGAGGAGTGCTGCCACCTGCCATACCAGTGGTTGTTACAGATGATCCCTTGGATGTGCCTGATATTTTGTGGTTAAGATGAGAGCCATAAGTATATTATTTCATTGTCTAAATATAGCACATTTTCATTGTCTATTCATCTCTCTATGGGCATCTAGGCTGTCTCCATTCCCTGGCTGATATGAATAGAGGTACAACAGATCTGGATGAGCAAGTACCTCTGTGGTAGGATGTGAGTCCTTTGGATGCAAGTCCAGGAGTAAAGCTGGATCATGTGGCAAGTCTAGTTTAAGATTTTTGTGTAACCTCCATATTGATTTACATAGTGATTACACCATTTCTCTGTCTGTCCAAGCAGTAAATATATGTTCCCCTATCTTTATATCTATGCCAACAACTGTCATTTTTTAATATCATAGCCATTCTGATGGGAGTTAGATAAAAATCTCAAAGTTGTTTTAATTTGCATTTCCTATAAGGGTCTTGAATAAATTTAAAAATATCTTTCAAGCATTTGCATTGTATATTTTGAAAACTTTCTGTTTAATTAAGTTGTTTGTTTCTTGATGTTTAGTTTTGTGAATTCTGACTTTAGTATCATTCTTTACCAACCCTCTGTCAGATGTACAGCTGGTAGATATTCAAACCTAAGAAATATCTTATGATTGTGAACAGAAATATACAACATTGTTCACTCCCAAAAGTAAATGTATCAAAACCAATGTCATCTTAACTTTTATATATTAATTTTATTATATTGGTGTATATATATATGTGTGTATATGAATATATGCATATATATCCTGCATGCTAATTCCATGAAAATCATATTCATTAATTATAAAACATATCAACCTAGTTGCCTACCCATGGATGAATGGATACTGAAAATCTGACATATATGTGTGTGTGTGTATATATATATATATATATATAATACTGCTCAGCGTTCATGAAAAATGAAGTGAAAAACTAAGAACAGATGAAATGAGAATTAAACTAGGTCACACAATCTCATAAAGCAAAAAACTGCATAGTTCTCTCTCATAATTGGGATCTGGCCAATGAAATACGAATGCACAAATATAAACAAATGTTCATGTGGGTACAGTATGACATGAAGGAAAGAGAACAGGAAATTTGGAAGGTAAGAGGATGAGGAAGGACAGAATGCAGGTCATGAAGGTTTTAAGAAAGAGGATATAAAGCAAACAAACTGTTTTGCTAGTTATAACTCTCACACAGATTTTTGTTTTAGGTGGTAGATAAGTGGATAAACTATATTTGAAACTATAACACTTAATGTGAAGCACTACAACTTCCTTTGGAATGCCTGTCCAACTGTACAGAAGTTCACTGAGTTGTACAGATGTTGGTTCAGGTTACTTTTAGTGTCTCGACATTTTGATTTATTTGCAAAAGGTTTTAATAATAACATTTATATGACTTAAAGAAACAAGACCTAGTAGATGAGACAAAAGCAAATGATGGAGGATGGTCTTAGCAAGCACTTCTGCAGATATGACTGCTTGTACTCTTGTACCTTATATTTTGACTTCGTTATTGTTAATTTTTCCTAAGAGAAACTGCTTTCCTTTTGGGGACAGACTTTACCCTCAAACTATGAGCAAAATAAACTCTTTCTACCCTTTTGGTCAGAAATGTATTAAAGGAAAGAAAGATGATTAATAGTGTGTGACATCCGTGACAGTGATCAGCTTCCTCATAGAACCTCTCCCCCCTCCCCCACGTTACATGAAATGCTCCCTTAGCTGCTGCCTGGGTGAGCCGTGCCCAGATCACTCAGTACCTGTTACTCCAGATGTGTTTTCACCAGTAGCTCTAGTGCTGGCTGCCTGTGTGGCTCTACTTGTGCCTATGGGAAAGAGAATGATGCTTAAGGTCACAGTGATGACTCCAAGTCTCCCAAGGCAATAAGTTCTAAGGTGTGGCCCTCGGTCACCTTCCCTTCAATTCATTACTACACACATCTCTGGGCGACACCTATGTTAGACCTTGCCAGAGTCCCACAAGGAGTTCCTGTCTTGCCTGGCAGGTTTCCAGTGGTGAATCCTGTGTCAGGAACCTCAGGTGTGGTCTCCCTAGCTGCTTCTTTGGTAACGCCCACAGACTGTCCTGTTGTGCCTGAAAAGCAAAGGAAACATGTTGGAAACATGTGCTAGTTCTCAGTAGGGAGACATAGAGAGTTGAAGCCCAAACTTCACAACATGGACGTGTCTATCTTTTCCACAGCAGTCAGCTTCTTTCATCTCTCCCAACTGAGTCGCCACTCAGGAAATGTTTGCTCTGACTGACCTGAGTTTCCTTGGCTGGTAGCACTGCTGCCCGGTTCCCTGGGTGTGCTGCCTCCCCTGGCGCTTGTTGTGGGTTCAGCGGGGACTACAGTTCCTAAGAAACAAACAGCACATTTATTTTTCTTAGGAATAATGACCCAAAATAAAATCTGGCTGGGGGAAATCTTATCCTATCCAGTTGGAAATGTACCCATGAGTTGTTATGTTGTCCCTGTAGCTTAGAGGACACACTGACCTACCTCAACCTCTCCAACTCCAGAGTCTAACCTCTCATTTGCACTCAATGATCTCTGGCAAAGCACTAATTTGACAAATTTCCAAAGTGCAGCAGACAAATGCTTTCTAAAACACCAGAGCTTTCTCTCTCCCCTAGGAAAACTCCCAGTATCAAGGCTCTCGGTACAAATCAAAAAGCTAAGAAAACCAGCCTACAAATCACAATCCTAGAGAACCTAGACAACAATGAGGAC
>LOJH01001366.1:12544-26482 GCA_001685095.1 Ellobius talpinus
GCATGGGGACCATGGGAGAGGGTTGAAGAGGAGGAGAGAGGAAGGGAGGGGAGCAGAGAAAAATGTATATCTCAATAAAATCAATTTTAAAAAATCAAAAAAAAATCCCCAGATCAAATACACTGTAAATACATCTGGGGATGAGACATTTGATGCATCTCTCCACCTCTCTAAGTCTGTCTGTCCTACTACTGGGAAGGTAGAACATCACCACAGTGTTGTATCATGAGAAGGAATAAGGAGTAAGTCCAGTGACTTTTCTGTTCAATCACATCTACCCTTTGAAAGTAACGTAATGCTACCAAAAGCCTTTGCTTACTGATATTGTCAGTAAAAGTCTCTTCAAATGATGTTGTTCTCTATTTTTCTTTAGTCCTCATATATCCATCTAAACTTTGTACTTTGATTTAAAATGAGCTGGGTCATAGTAAGGTGATCCACTTCATCAAAACCCATGACTTCCTCACATCCCCCTGTACTCCCTTGAATTATCTGAAGGCTGGGACAGTTTACTGCTTGGGGTTCTAGGTGTTTCCACAACTGATGGTGCAGTGGTCCCTTTCAAAGCAAATAACAATTGACTATCAGGATGTTTGATACAGAAGTATAGATCAGGATTCTAATGCCTTAAATTATCTTTCTTTTATGCCTCATTCTCCTCAATATCCATCTTTTCATCAAACTATCACAAATACTTCCATGACCTAGATTATCATTTAGAGAATTTACTGACTTGTTGGATACAAGGGAACTTGTACGTTCAACTAAGTTAACATTAAGAAACTGGAGTCCTATGCCATAACTCAGCATGCTCATCAGAACCTACAGCAGGGCATTATGAGATGTTTCTCCCGAGTCCTATTTTTATTTTATTTCTTAAAATTTGGTCTCTGAATCCTTGGCCATGGCATGAGTCTCTCCAGGGCTCAGCCTCAACCACCTGCACTGACTTCAGATGAAGTCAGCTCACTGCTTGGGGATCTATTTATTCCTTCCAAAGAAGCACAATGTCATGACTATGAGGCGGCAGTAGACAACACTGCTCTCTGATGTCGAGTGCCTTCATTCATTTCTATTTTGCTTCTATTGCTGCTTCAATCTTTGTAAATTTCATATGATATGGAGAATTTTTTTCCTAGGATTATTTTATTCTGCATGAACATATGATTGTCTTCCTCCATAATTATCTATCTGAATCCAGTACCCAGATGTTTATTGAAACCAACTGGGTCTTTTAGATATATATTGGTCTGGGTACTTAATAAATAAAAATAGATTTAATAACCACAGTAAGGACAAAATTCAGAATGTTTTCTACTTCATGCTAACTTGGAGTCAGGATAGTGAGCCTTAGCCCTCATGACTTGGTATCCTTAAGCTCCACGGAAGGAATCAGGACTCTCATTGCCACAGAGTATACATTAGCAACCTAATTATAGGATAAGGAAGACATCAACTAATACAGTCCTCCTTCTGACGCTAGCTTGATTTCTCTAAATATACAAGGTATTTCTATATTCCCTTTTGAATAAGTGGAGATATAACCAGTACCTCATTTGTCACCTCAGGACTCATAACCTCATATTATACTTGTCATTCTCATATTCACATACAAATAAATGGAGATAACACTCAGTCCACCATTTGACATCTGAGGACATAGAGCATTGTAATATATATGTCATTACTACATTCCCATTTAAATAAATGGAGATATACTGAGTATCTGTTTGACACCTGAGAACTCACAGCCTCCTCTCTTTCACTTACCTGCCTTGCTGCTGGCAGAGGCTGGGGATAGACTGGAGGCTTGAGGGATGGTAGTGTGTCCTGGGGATGCCTCTGTTCTCCCTATAATAGGAAAACATGGATGTTGGCGGTTCATATGATTCCAGACATCCTTATTAATATTAATGGACTAAGGATAAGACATGAGAAGACACATGCTTGTACCACATCCAGTGTCATGAATTTTACTCACAAATACAAGTCAAATTTCCAGACCATCACCTGAGGAAGCATGGGAATGGATGAGCTGCTGAGACATCTCAAAGACTAAAGGGTCTCACCTGAACCTGGGGCTCCAGTACTTGCAGGTAGAGGGGTGCTGCTCCCTGCCCCTCCTGATGTGGCTCCAGAAGATGCACTGGGTGTGCCTGATTATTTTGTGGTTAAAAAGGAATAACAAGAAAATTGAAAAGCAGATTTTTCTTAAGAATAAAATTAAAAGTCTATTTATCCTCTTATAAAATGAACTATGCACTCTTAAAATTTTTAATGACAACTTCTTTCTCAAGGGAAACCAGTTTATATGACACCATACTATTTCCTCAAAGGAAACCAAATAATTTGGATCTTGGAGACCTATATGATTCCAGATATCATTAAGTATAGGAATTAACTCGAATTATAAAACTTGAAAAGACACATTCTTACAGCACTTTCTGTGTCTTGAGTTTTACTCACACCTACAGACCATATTTCTAGACCTTCACCTGAGGCAGCATGGGAAGCGATGAGCTTCTGAAGCTTCACCAAAGACAAAGAAGTCTTCTTACCTGTAGCTGGAGCTCCAGTACTTGCAGGTGGAAGGGTGCTGCTCCCTATCCCTCCTGAGGTGGTTCCAGAAGATTTCACAGATGTGCCTATTTTTCACCATGGAAAAAAAGAAGAGTGAGAAGATGGAATGGGAGTTTTCCTTACAAGTAAGAATTAAAATATGCTTTTGTTTGTCTAAACAAATGAAAGTGTCTATGCTCATGAGGTTCAAAGGCATTTCATTCTCAGGTAAAATCAATTAATTTGACAAACTACTGATTGAGATAAATATTCATTAGTTAGAAAACACAATAATAATGGAGGTAAGTGAAATTTCTCATGGAAGAATGTTTGTTATTTTAGAACTAATTTAAGACCCTGTGAGAATCTTTAGCCACCTGAATATTGTCCACCTTAACCTTTAGGCTCCCACATCACTAGACTGCTAATTTCGTTCAAAAGAATGAAGATGCATGGTAACATGGAATCTTTCTATTTTTGGCAACTGTGGAGTGCTTATCACAATACTAGACACAAAACAAATACTTGACTACACAATCCAATCTTTTGGATACTTGTTGTTAAACTATCATTTGGAATATATATCTGGGCATATCTGAAGTGGATATTAACATAGAGGGAAAGGTGATGATGGACAGTTGCACTCCTAGACTGAATGTGAGGGGGAAAGGGAGGAAGCATGAGAGGACCAGTAGTCATCACTCTGCTTCCTTAGCGTGGACACATTGTGGACAGCTTCCTCATGACCCTCCAATTCCATCTGAACTACTTTGACTTCTATTGTTTCCCTGTCATGAGGAAAGTACCTTAAATTGTGTGCAAAATGAAATCATTCTAACTTAATTTCTTTTGTTAATGATTAGTTCCCATAAGGAAATTAACTGTAGTACATGGCATCTGTGACAATGGACAACTCCTTGTTTGATCTTCACTGCCTTACATGCTGCATGCAAAGTTCTCTTATCTGTTGCCTGGGTGCCCCCTGCTCAGCACACTCAGTACCTGTTATTGCAGATGTGTTTTCACCAGGAGCTCCAGTGCTGGCTGCATGTGAACTTCCACTTGTTCCTACAGGCATAAGAATGACGCTCCATGTCAAAGATAATTATACCCACAGTCTCTCAAGGCATTTCAAAGTTACATTTATGCCATTAAGTTCTAGAGTGTGGTGCTTGGTCAGCTATCCTTGAACTCATGACCACAAACAGTTCTGGACAATACTAGCATTAGGCCCGTCCACAGTCCCCATGGAGTCCTTGTCTTGCCTGCTGGGCTTCCAGTGGTGATGCCTGTGCCTGAGACAGTAGGTATGGCCTCCTTACCTGCTCCTGTTGTTTCTAAAAAAACAAAGAACAGATCCAGAAAAAATGTATTTGTCTTAGAAATAACAATATCTCACAAAAAAATTGCCCCAGAAATATTATCCAGCCCAATTGTAGAATATGTTCTCCTGACTTTTAAGTCACCTCTTGAGCTTACAACAGGCCTAGGACCCAACTTCCACCTAGGCAGCCCTTCATAGACTTTTAATATACATGCCATTCTTACATTCCAGTATAAATAAATGCCCAGAGATCTAGTCTCCATTTGGCATAAGGTGACTCACAGCCTTTAACTCTACTTGTCATTCCTACATTCCCAATTAAATAAATGGAGATAGACTCTGACCTCCATTTGACACCTGAGAACTCTCTTTTACTTACTTTGTTTGTTGCTAGCAGAGGCTGGGGATAGACTGGAGGCCTGAGGGAAGGTAGTTTGTCCTGGGGATGTCACTGTGCTCCCTATAACAAGAAAATATGGATGTTGGAGATTATATGATTCCAGACATCCTTATTAATATGAATGGACTTGCAGGATAAGACATGAGAAGACATACTTTGACTAAATCCAGCTCCATTAATTTTACTCACACATATATTTCTAGTTTCCAGACCATCACCTGAGGGAGCATGAGCCGCTGAGACTCTATAAAGGCTGAAGGGTCTCACCTGAACCTAGGGCTCCAGGACTTGCAAGGAGAGAGGTGCCGCTCACTGCCCCTCCTGATGTGACTCCAAAAGATACACTGGGTGTGCCTGTTTTTTGTTGTGGTTAAACAAGAAGAACAAGAATATTGAAAGGGAGAATTTCCTCAAGAATAAGAATTGAAATAACCCTACTTTTCCTCTTATGAAATTTAATTATCTACTCTTATAAATTTCTACAATATCTTTCTCAAAGATATCAGATAATTTGACAACCTCATTTGATTAAAGATTCATTAATTAGAAAGCACACTAACTGCAGGAGGAAGTCAGTTCCTCATTCAGTACTCTTTATGATTTTAGAGCTGAGTTAAGAGCCCGAGATTATCTGTTCCTCCCGCCTCCTCCATCAAACATTTCCAGTCACATGTGCCATTGCTGTCAATGCTTCTAAGGAAAGTATGAAGATGCATGAGATCCTGGAGTTCTCCTATTTATTTACCAAAAATTATATGTTTGAAATGATACTAGACACAAAATAAACACTTAATAATATATATCCAATCTTCTGGAAACGTGAGACTCTTTACCATTCAGAACACGTTTCTGGGCACATCTCTGAGGATATTTATTACAGAGAAGGAAAGTCCAATGTATATGTAGGTGGCAACCAACGCATTGTACTTGTTCCATGTATTCTTGTCTTGTTTATATGGGAATAGGAATGTCACTTATGGTCACAGGTAACAATGACCTCAGAAGCCACCCAAAGCATTTCAGGATTAACCTTATGTCACTAAGTTCTACACCATGGTCCTTCATCACCTTTCCTTGAACTAATGATGACAAGCAGTTCTGGACAACACTAGCATGAGTCCCTGACACAGACCACCACTGAGTTCTTATCTTGCCTGCTGTGCTTCCAGTAGTGACTTCTGAGCCTTGGGTTACAAGGGTGGCCTCCCTGGCTGCTTTTGGCTCCCACGGACTCTCCTGTTGTTCCTCAAAGCAAGGGACCATGCTGGAAATATTTACTAGTCCTCAGAAAGGAGACATGGATAGGTTCCATTCTATACCTGACTTGGTGAACAAATTCATACTTTTCCCCAGTAGCCCACTCATCTCATCTCTACCCACTGACTTGCTACTAATAAAGTTCCTGCCCTCACTCACCTGAGTTTCCTTGGCTTGTAGCACTGCTGCTGGGTTCCCTGGATGTGTTGCCTCCCCTGTCGCTTGTGGGTTCTGTAGACACTATAGTTCCTGGGACACAAAGAGTATTTTTATTTTTTTCTAAAAACAAACTACCCATCAGAAAAACTTCTGGACTTAGAAATTTTATCCAGTCCAGTTTGATGTTCCCTTGACTCCATTAAGTCGTCCTGTTAGCTCATAACAGACCCTGGACCCAACCTGAACTTCTCCAACCCCAGAGTCTAACCTCTCATTTGCTTCTCAATGATCTGTGGCAAAACAGCAATTTGACAAATTTCCTAAGTGTGTTAGACAAAAACTTTCCAAGATACCCCAACTGTTGTCTCCCCTTTAGTGTTAAGGCATTCCTATAGAGACTGATAACTCTGGAAATGCTCCTGTGATAGAGCATTTAATCCATGACTCTACATCCTCTCTCAAGTCCGTCTGTCATTCCTGAGGGGTGGATCGTCCCCCAGCGTCACATCACAAGAACTGAGTCCAGCAGTTTTCTGTTCAATCATGTCTATCTAACCTTTCAACCTAGTGTCATGCTATCAAAAGCCTTAGTTTATTGCCATGAAGAAGAGAAGCTCTATGACAGTGTTCTGCCTTTTCATTTAGTCCTCTTTTGTCTGTCTAAATGTTGTACTTTAATTTTAAATGAGCAAGGTAATGAGAAGGAAAACCTCCTTGTCAAAACCCATGCCTTCCTCACATCCGCCTGTACTCATTTGAAGGCTGAGTTAGTACATTGCTAGGGTTCCAGATGTTTCCCCAGTTGATGATGCAGTAGTCTCTTCCAAAGTGACCAACAATTGACTATCAGGATGTTTGATATAGGAGTATAGATCAGGCTGCTCATGCTATCAGCTACCTTCCTGATTTCCCTGCTTTATCTGTCCTCTATTTCCTTCTTCAGTCAGTATTAATAAAATCTGTCGTTATCCAGACTACCCTTCAGAGCACTGATTGGTTTACTGAAAACAAGTAAACGCATATACTCATTTGATTCATAGTAGGACACTGGAGTTGTGTGTCACAGATCAGCACCCTCTTCAGAGTCTACAGCAGGGATTTTATGAGAAGCAATTCCTCAGACCCCTAGTTTCATTTTATTTCTTTGAAATATCTCTTTACATCTTGAGTTGGGTTGACAATGAAGTCTCCACACAATTTTTAACATACATCTGTCTCAAGTGCAGTTCTTTAAAATGAACAAGTGTGAACAAACCAGCCTCTCCAGGACACGGCCTCAACTCACCTACACTGACTTCAGTCGAGGTCAGCTCACTGCTTGGGGACCTAGTCCTTCCAGTAGATGTTCCAGTTGTTCCTTTTAAAACACAGCATGTGATGGTTGTGAGAAAGTGGCAGGCCAAGATGCTCTCTGCTGCCAAGCATCTTTTTCACTTATGCATACTTCCTACTTCTGCTTCAGTCATCCCAAATTATGAACATACAATTTCATATGAGTCATCAATTTATTTGCTAGACATTTTTAAAATTTCATATAATCTAATAATTTACTTGTTTGATCTCAGTGACAAGCTGTTTGATAGAAAACACTGGGTTTCAGATATACTCCAACATAGGCTCTTTTTTCCAGTGCTCCACAATAAATGGGACTGTGAGGGTCAGAATTCTGAACTTTTCTCCTTGGTGTTATGCTGTAGGAAGTCTTACAGCTAGTGGTTACCCGCCTACTAGGACGTGGCCTTTTATACTAGATAAGCCAATGGAGAGCATGCGTCTGGTCTCTTTTCCGGCCTCTCTGTTCGGGTTATGGATTTCGGTTTCTGATCTTCGTTCAAGCAGAGGATTCTGATTTGTGAGTCTACCCCTAAATAAATAACCATCTATTTCTCAGTTCTGAGCTAGTGTGGGATTTCTTTTAAGCATCCTTGTTCAGTGCTAAGTTGTAGCTGGCAGAGAAAGACACAGCTCCCAGACTCATAGTCCCTAATCTCAGGGCAGGAGTCTCGAAATCATCATGACCTTTAAGCACACACGTGACCACTAATGATGACATAAGGTGACAGAAACACCATCTAATGCATTTCTCCTTCTGCTACTGACTGAAGTACAGAGCAGGAACTCAGCTTCCTATTCCTAAAACAGACATGTCTTTCCTATAGTCCATGGATATGAGTGAAAACATTTGCAACCTTTGTTTGATTTCTTTAGACTCAAGGCCTTTTCTCTTTTTCTCACCTGATTTGTTGTTGGCAGAGGTTGAGACCAAGCTTGAGGAGACTCCAGGGGTGGTAGTGTGGCCAGAAGACACTACTGTTCTCCCTAGAACCAGAAAATGTGGATGAGTGGATATTCACATTATTCTTGACATTCTTAGGTGTGTGTGGATGGATTTTTAAACTAAGAATCAAAATGACACATATGCACACCCCTCCCAAGCCCTTTCTTCAACTCCCTCTTGAGACCCATTAAGGGCAACTGCCTCTTGTATCAGGGACATTAGGGAGTGACATGTCCAGTCTATCATCTCTTACCAGAACCTGGGGTTGTTGTACGTGCTGCCAGAGGAGTGCTGCCACCTGCCGTACTAGGGGTTGTTCCAGATGATCCCTTTGGTGTGCCTGATATTGTGTGGTTAAGAAGAGAGCCATAAGAAAAATATTCCATTGTCTAATATACCACATTTTCATTATCCATTCTTCTCTCAATGGACATTTAGGCTGTTTCTATTCCTTGGCTAATATGAATACAGGAACAGGAAACCTGGAGGAGCAAGTATCTCTGTAGTAGGATCTGAGTCCTTTGGGAAAATTTCCAAGTTAAATCTGGATCATGCGATTGTTGAGGAGCCTCCACACTGATTTCCCATAGTGGCTACAACAGTTGGCTATCTCAGCAGTAAACACATGTTCCCTTTTCCACATATCCCTGAAAGTATTTTTTCTCATTTTTATATCTTAGTCATTCTGAACAGGGTTAGACAAAATCTCAAAGTGGTTCTTATTTGCATTCTTTCAAGGCTGTTGAATGTTTGTATTAACTATATCTTAAGCATTTGCAGGGAATCTTTATCCTGTTGAGTTGTTGAATACTTTTGCTTGCCTTGTTTATGTTTCCTTTTAGCTTACAGCAGACCCAGAACCTGATCTCAACCCCTCCACCCGCAGAGTCTAACCTCTCCCTTGCTTCTCGATGATCTGTGGCTAAAGAGCAATTTGACAAATTTCCAACGTGTGTTCAAGGAATACTTTCCAAGACACCAGAGTCTTTCTCTCTCCCCTAGGATAACACTGGGTGTCAAGGTATTCCTTCAGAGACCAGCAACTCTGGAAATGCACCTAGGATGTATGATTGACTCATTTCTCTGCCTCTTTCCCAACCTCTGTCTGTTCTACTTGAAAGCTGGAGCCACATCACAGTGTCACATCATGAGAAGTAATGAGTCCAGTGAGTTTCTGCTCCATCATTGCCACCTTTTCAAACTTCTCTCATGTTATCAGAAGCTTTAGTTTGTTGCCATGGAGAGGAGCAAGCTCCTAAAGATGGCACACTTAACCCTTTGTGTCTGGCTCACATTACAGCCATCAAAAACTTTGTCAGTTCCTTCAATTTTAAGGAAGTAGGACAGGAAGGAGGACACTCTCTCTGGTGAAGAGCCTGACAGTTCCCCCATCAGCCTGTGCTCACTTGATTTGTCTGCAGGTGGAGTCTGTTCACTGTTTGGGGCTCCAGATGTCCCCACAACTGATGGTGCTGTGGTTCCTTTGAAAGTAAACAGTAAATCTCTATCAGATTTGATGTAGAACAGATCTGGCTACTAATGCTTTCAATTACCAATATATCGTTCCTATATTCCTTAATTCTTCTCTGTCTCAACTTTCTTTTCTTCAATGAGTGATTACCAAATCTTCTATAACACAGATCATGCTTGAGTGCATGGATTAACTTGTTGGATGCAAGTAGTCTTAGACATTTTTAGTTGTTTCTCCTTGAGTCAGTGGAGTTGTGTGTCCTATGCCTCCGCATCCTCACCAGAGCATACTGTAAATGTCTGTGAGATGCTTACAACTTGCTCCTGTTGTATAGTTACACATACCTTGAGCCTATAGGGACACTTCAGTGTATAATCAAAACCTCCTCTACTTGATTCTCACTGGGAGCCAGAATCTGTGTGTAGTCCCCTCTTCAGAGTGACATCATTACTATCTGTAGGGCTGCATGTTGAGATTAATATGCATCACATGAAATGTGTGGATGCCACCACTGGGTAAGATGGCAACCTCTTCTTAATAATGGTATCTCTTCTTAACAATGCTTTTGGCAGAAAAGGAATTGTATCATAAGTCCAGACTCTTCCAATTAATTTCTAACCTTACGATTCTCTAGATTCAGGGAATGGGGCTAACCCACCCAGCTTGTTAGATCCCTACAGGCTTGTGCACTTTTGCCTTTTACCCTCTTGTCTGTTAATGTCACAAATCATGGCTCTTATATTAAGATGCTCTGGGAATAACCAGGTGAAGACTTTAAGAGTTCCCTATGTTCTCAGGAACCAAAGCAACCTGGGTGGCAGTGGCTATGTCTATGTAACTCCTGCAATTACGATGAAGGCTTTGGAAGTTTTATGAGAACAAAGAATAAATATCAGCTCAGTGCCTGCTTCTCTACTGGTTGCTCCAGATGATGCACCTGGTGTGCCTGAATTTCTTCAAGGATAAAAATTTTAACTTAAGAAAAACTATTTCCCATCTTAAGAAAGGAAGCAATAATATTGTTCCATTTCTTTCTTTAAAATGATGGTGACATCTAACTACACAAACTTCATTGCTGTCTTTGGGGTTTCTAAATGAAATTCTGTGAATTCGGTAGTCTCATATTGAGTCCATCAAGATCATCTTTCTCACTACAGTATAAAGAGATGAGGGTGATGCTCCAGTATTTTCACTGAATGATCTTGTCACTTATTGTATTTTCTCATGCTGTTATGTGCATTCTTTGCCTTTTATGGTGTCTGTCCTCCTTAACTTTGTCAATCATATCTGTAAAAACATGAATTTTGACTGTACAAATTATTTCAAATGAGCATTCTATTTTATTGCTCTTTTTCTATATTCTGAGACCCAAGGGCATAGTTTTAATCATGTTGACACTAGGCATCACACAAAGGACACTGATCACATCCTTCATGGCACCCTGACCCTTACTCAGTTTTAATCACATGATTCACAGGTCTAATTTCAGGATGAGCCCCTTCTCTGTTCCCTTAGTACCTGTTATTGCTGATGCACTGTTTCCAGCAGTTCCAGTAGTGACAGTGACAGTTTTGTCTCCTGCACTTGTTCCTGTGTGAAGACATATGCATTAGACAGTGTGGTGGGTAATTTGTCAACTTGATGGCATGTAGAATCACTGTGGAATCAGGCCTCCTGACATGTCTATGAAAGAGCTTCTAGATTGGCTTACTATATGTGGAAAGCCCACCCTACATTTTGGTGATATCCTTATCATCTATGGTCCTCAGCCCAATGAAACAGAAAGGGAGCCAAGCATCTGTACCCATCTTGAGCATCTGCTCCCATCTTTGCTTTCTAGCTGTGGTACAAGCTGCCTCAAACTTTTGTTGCCATGTTGTTCCTGGACTCAGGACTCAGAGACATAAAACCCATACTTTTTTTCTTGTCCTGTTGTCTACGGGAAAACATTTGGGAATCAAAACTGTTTTTCAGCATTCTTGTAATATCCCATCATCTTCTCCCATTACTAATACTGTGATAGTGGTACCCATCTGGGAGGTAGTAAACTGCTCAACCTGAGCACCCTGTATTTCCTGGGCTTGTAGCTCCAGGGCTGTGCTCCTTAGGGGTGTTGTTTCCCTCAACACTAGATGTGGGTGTAGTGCTGCCCAGTTCCACTGCAGAGGTACCTCCAGATGATGTCTGGGATATACCTGCTGATTTCCAATGATAAATAAAAATAGTTAAAAATTGCAAAGAAACATATTATTATGAATAAGAAGCAAACTTTGATTTCCTCTTCCTTGAAAAATTTGTAAGCCAGGTGTTTTGGTGTATGCCTTTAATCCAACACTCACTGGAAATCAGTGAGCAGATCTCTGAGTACCTTGTCAGCTCAGTCTACAAAGTAAGTTTTAGGTCAGCTAAAACATCAATAGTGAGATCTTGTCACCAAAATAAATAAATAAGAAGTTATATACCCATATAAGCTTGAATGGCATCCTAAATACTTTCTCAAGGTAAATTGAGAGTAAACCAAATCTACTGAGATGCCCATGGATTATGAAGCATTGTAACGGTGTGAAATTCCTCATAGTGATGTTAATGATTTTAGGATTGTCTTAGGACCCTGTGAGCATCTTTGCACAGAGAACTGAGTACAGCATTATTCTTCAGCTCCTGTATTTCATGATTGTTATTTTTTTCACAAAATGAAGCTTGTGACATTGCATGTTTCCCTATTTGTTCATCACGTACCACTGTGTACTTAAGTTACAACAAAACCAATACTTGATGTATTTATCCTCTCTTGGACACTTGGCATCTATAATGGCTAATCTTCATTATCTACTAGAATGTATCTAAAATCACGTTACACATTTCTGATGCTGTCTCTGAGTGTGTTTGCAGAGATGTGTCCCTGAGGAGGGAAGACCTAGTATGGTAGTTGAAAGCATCCCATGTGTTGGGGTCCAAGACTAAGTGAAACAAAACACCAGCATGCGTTACTCTGCTTCCTCACTGTGAACAGTATGACCAGTCATGTCATGATCCCGATGCCACAGGTAGAACTCTGTCACTTATATAATGTCCCTGCCATGAGGGACTTTATCCTTAAACTGTGAGCAAAATCAACACTTTCTTAACTGGTCAGGTGTTATTCATAGAAATGAAAGTAACATTGCATGGCATCAACAACGTTCAGCTTCCCCCACAGAACTTCATCTCACTACATGTTGTATGAAACACTTTCTTATCTCCTGTCTGGGTGACCCCTGCTGAGCTCCCCTCACATCTGTTATTCCCAATGTGTTTTCACTGGGAGCTCCAGTGGTGGCTGCATGTGTTCCTCCACTTGTTCCTACAGCAAGAACAGTGATTTGGGTCGCAGTGATAACCACAACAGCCTCCCAACGGCATTTACTTCATAATTACACTCGAGCCATTCATTTCTACAGTGTGGTCCTCGGCCACTTTGCTTGCTCTTGTTATCACACTCAGTCTGGCCACAGTTAATGTTAGTCCACAACATAGACCCAGTGGACCCTCTGTCTTGCCTGCTGGGTTTCCAGAGGTGACTCCTGTGAGTGGGGCTCCAGATGTGGCCTCTGTGACTGCCCCTGAAGTAACTCCCACAGACTCTCCAGTTGTACCTGGTAAACAAAGAGGACTGCTTAAAATGTATGTTATAAAGTCCTTTTGAAGGGAGACATCATTAGGTACACATCCATGCATCAAGCTGCAAGCATCTCTATCCTTCCCCTGCAGCCAGCCATGCTTTTACTTCTACCCATTTAGTCGGCAGGAAGACGTGCCTGTCTTGACTTACCCAGGTTTCCTGGGCTTGTTGCAGTGCTGATGTGTACACTGGAAGTTCCAGTTTCCTTGTCGATAGATGTGGTTGTGGGTGTAGAAAGGACTCCACCTAATTAATAAACAGGGGTCAAAAATGTCATAGACAAATCCTCTGATTTCATACATTATTTTTTCATCATTTTTCCCCACCCACAACTCCTCCCAGAGTCTACCCACCTTACTTTGTTCCCCCCTTTCTCTTATGCTCTCTCACTCTTTTACACACACACACATGCGCACACACACACATGCACACTAAAACCTGCAAAAACACAAAAATGAAAATCAGAACAAGCAAAAAACTAATAAAACAAAAAATGCCAAAATGAAACAAAGTACGTACACACACACACACACACACACACACACACACACACAAAAGAGCTCATCATATGTTGGCCAACTACTATTGTACATAGTGCATGCCTTGGAGTATGGTTGATAGACCCAGTGACACTCCATTGGAGGAAACTGATTTTCCCTTTGCAAGCAGAGATCAACTGCAAATAGATTGTTGGTTAGTCCACTTCCCTGCTCTCAATCATGGAATAACCCCATCTGGCTTGGACCTGGGCAGACCCAGTGTGTACTCTCACAGGCTCTGTGAGCTCATATGTGCAGCTCCTGTGTGTGCTCTCACAGTCTCTGTGAGC
>LOJH01001367.1:0-22659 GCA_001685095.1 Ellobius talpinus
ATGGGCCAGGCAGTGTTTAAATGAATAAAATTTGTGTGTTGTTATTTAGGGTGTTAAGTTAGCCGTGCGGGAGCCAGGTGGGACAAAAAGCAGCCCGTGCTCCTAATCACTCCACTTTAGATTCCTTCTTGTCTCTTGGTGTGGGTTCGTCTTTTTTGTGGCTTCTTGGAGTAGAAGCTTAGCTTGTTGTTTAAAAGCCTTTCTCTTCTAGAAGCATCCAATGGTGCGAATGTACATCTCCGAATTGCTTTCTCTGCAGTTCCCAAACTTCTAGACGATATTGCCCCCACCATAGAAAATATCTCCTCATTTCTTTGGCACCTTCCTCTTTGACACATCATGTACTGAACAATGCCCTACTCACTTCCAAAGCACAGTGCTTGAGGTTTTCATCTGCCTTCCTGTTACTGATCTCTAGCTTGATCTTATCATACTCAGAGAATACACTGTGATTTCAGTTCTTTTCGGTTTGTAGAGACTCGTTTTATGACTCAGAATCTGGCACTTTAGCCAATATCCAGGTGTACTTGAAAGGGCTGTTTCTGTAGTGGGTGGACTGTCCTTTAAATGAGCATTAGTTCTGCTTGTTTGATGACACTGTTCTCATCTATAATCCTTGCTGATTTTGCCTTTCGAACCAGATTCGGGGAAATGTTTTGAGTCAGATTCGTGGAAATGCAGCGTAGCCTTTACTTGCTATCCTTTGCTTTGGGCACTTAGCAAGAGCTGATTAATATTGAGCTTCAGAGACACCAGTTATGAAAGGTGTTCCTAACCCCAAGTCTTTCTCATACACAGGTGCAAAACTTGGGGGATTTTAGTCACCCAAATTCATGTTCACTAGGAAAAGCCACCTCAAAGAAAATCTAGTTGATTCTTTTGCTCTTATAGAGTGGACTGTTGAGATCAACTGGCCATTTCCTTAGAGGCAGACAGCCACAAAAATCATCAGAGAGCATCTTTTATTCCCTGGGCTTCATGAACTGCACTTTCCTCCAGACATTTACTTATTTGTTCTAAGCCCAAGAAGCACATTGCCTTCTTCTACCTGCCCTTCACAAGGCCTCTCCTAAGCCGCTCGTCTACCTCAAATGTTCCTTCTAAGAGATCAGGTCGGAGCAAAGATGGGAGGAATTGTGAGGGGACACATGAGAACCCCAGGTCCCTTGAACCACGACATCTGGAGCACAGCTACTCCCAAGTAGGCTGGGAAGGGGAGATGGACAAAATGGAAAGAGGCCCAAGGTGGTGGTTCTTTATCACCAATTTTAGGTGTTTGATAGAATGGTTTTGGTCATCCTTCCCAGAAAAAAAAATAATTTAAAAATGCCATTAAGACAGGCTTGTAGTTATTCCTTCAGTTTTAGGTGTGTTTGAAACCTTCAAAGGAGCACTCCTTGAGCCCCATTTTAAGATCATCTTGATTAGAAGTGACAACCCATGCAAAGCATCCCCTCTTTTTGCTTTATAGTTTGTTCTTGGTTTTGTTTTCTTTGTTGTTTTTTTTTCAGAAAGGGTCTCACTCTGTAGCCAGTCTTGCATAGACCTCTCCATGTTTCCATGTTTCCCCCTCTGTCCTCCAAGTGTTGAATTACAGGCAATTGCCTTTTGCAAAGAAAAAAAATAGCCATGCAGTTAGGTCATGATGCTTGCTAGATCTATTCATATTTGCTTAGCACTTGGTTAGCTCTTAGCTTTTTGTCTTTGTATTTATTACCCCACATTGGATCGTCTTGATTTATATGCTAAGTCCCTAGCAATTCGGATTCATTTTAAGGGTGTAGAAATCATTGCCTTTTATAAGTATAATCATGTCTAGAAACAGAGTGTAATGTGTAGGTATCCTGTGTGATTGCAGTTTTATGCAAAATAAAATTTAGGTGGTGGTGCACGCCTTTAATCCCAGCACTAGGGAGGCAGAGGCAGGCAGATCTCTGTGAGTTCAAGGCCACCCTGTTCTACAAGGTGAGTTCCAGGACAGCCAGGGCTACACAGAGAACTCTGTCTCAAAAAACCAAATATGTATTTTACTTGGCCCTCCTGTTCCATCCAGTCAGTTATCCTGGTAAATTGTGTGTGTGTGTGTGTGTGTGTGAGAGAGAGAGAGAGAGAGAGAGAGTATGTGAGTATGTGTGTGTGAGTGTGTGTGTCTGTGTGTCTGTGAGAGAGAGAGAGTACAGGAGTGTGTGCAAATGAAGGTATTTAGCATCTTTCCTCAGACATACTACTTTTTTTGAGATAGGGTTTCTCCCTGCTTTGGAATTCATAAGTGAACCCCAGGATAACATACATCTCCACTTCCCTAGAGCTGGATAACAAGCGATACTAAGCCAAGTTTGCAGTCATCTCTTGACATGACTGTATCCAAGAGAACTCAGCAACTATTAACCCAGACATGAGGCTGTTGCCAAGGCCCAGCCTCCAAACAGTGGTAGACGAATAATTCTGCTTCCTGGGTCTACAAGATACCTCTGAAGATCATAGAAGAATCCATTTTCCTGAAGACACATTAGATACCAGGTCAGACTCCTGCCTGGACAGTTCCATCACATGTGGATTTCCATGCTCTAACGTTTCTGAATGACTATGGCCATCTTGGGGAAGAGAGCTTATTCCTGTGACACCTTGGAATGACCGAGAATTATGCTCTGCTCCTTCAGGGTCCAGTTTCAGACCCTAGAACCAGAGGAAGAGATGCAATAGAATCTGTTTCCTAAAGTACAGTAAATAAAACCTTTTGAGGAGAAAAACAGCAATAAGAAGCACACTATACCCACCTGTACCTCAGTCAACTATACAGTTTCTCTTCTTCAATTAAAAAAATCATTTATTTTGTCAGTTGTTGGGATCTTGCCAGAATCCCAAAACAAAAGGTACAATAACACACTCAGGGATAGCCCTCACTCCCTTGTCTGTTCCCACCCATCCGTTCCCCCCTCTGGATATTCTATTTCATTTTCTGTTTTATTACCTCCCTCTCAAGGTTTGGATTGGGGTGTTTGCACTGTTTGTGATCTCCTCCTGCAAACACAGAGGTGTTTGTTCTTCCCTTGGATCAAGGGGGTTGCAGAATAGGTCTTACGCCTCCAAAGCCCTGTTCTGCAAGGCTTGGCGAGTTCTTAGCATGTTTCAAAAAGCATTCTGATTCTATCTCACAGGAACTAATGCTTTCCACTTGGGGTCCTGGATGAGAGCCTCTTGTCGCAGCCCCAAGGCAACTTCTTTGTTAGTTAGGAAAGCAACACTTCTGACCCATCTCAAACAGATGACGATAGCAGCTGTGGCGCATTGAGAATTTGAGAGACTGGTTTATGGAAATGCTTTCGGTGTCAGGGGGGAGAGTTTGATCTCAGTACAGTTGGTCTTCACGTACCCGGTGGTTCAATGTCTTTGGTATCTGAGTAGATCTTGGTTTCAATGCAAACTCTGTCCCTTGATCAATTCTCTTTAGTTCCTGGAGCCTCTGTTTCCTTTGCTGTTATGCAAAGATAATTACTTGCTATCAAGAATTGGATGCCAATGGTGACCATCGCAAGGAACAAATGCCATTACCATCAGCCATACCTTTGACCACTCTCCCTTTATACTGCCTTGTAACAAAAGTTCAAGGCACTTCTGTTTACTTAATAGTCTAAATTGGGTGGGAAAACTAGAGCTGAGCTACAGGCTGATGGTTGTGGACATAGATCTGGGAAGCTTCAGCTGCACCATACTGCCTGGTAAGCAGTAGTAACAGGGTTTGCACCATGATTCTGATAGCCCCTGACATTTTACTGGGCACTGAAGCCTGGGTCTGGGGAGAAAGTCATAGCCTTAATTTATGGATTTTCATGCTCTCACTACTCTGGTCTGTTCCCAGCTTCTCTGTTATGATGGCCTCTTCTCTTGTGCTTGTTCTCCAGAAGGCAATGTAGGCCAAAGTGCTCAAATAGCAGGACACATTACAGAGGCATCATTTAGAGATCAAAGAGGCATCATTTAGAGATCAAAGAGGCCACATATAGGATCCCACTGACCAAAACTGCAGGCAAGCACACACAGAAGACAGATTAGTGCTTGCCAGGAAGGGGCAGAAATGGAGGGTGATTGCTAATGGCACAATTTTCTTTGGGAGTGAGGAAATGGTCCAAAATTATAGTGCTGATGGATGACTAGCCCTGTGAATAGACTAAAAAGGTGGGAACGTTATGAGATGCGGATTGCATCTCAATGAAGCTATCGTTTTAAGAAACGGTCGAGCATATTTCTTCATCCATGCGTCCTCCGAAGCATGCACACGCGCACACATGCACAGAAGGAAACACTGCAGGGGCTGTTTTTTCACTGAGGAACAGCTCACATTCTACACCAACAGTTTTCCAGTCTTCTAAATCTTCGTTAGCTAAGAGCAAAACACATTGGAAATGAGGCAAAGGAACGTGTGTGTGTGTGTGTGTGTGTGTGTCCACACAATTTTTTCAGATGATTGGACTACAAGGTGGGAAAACCTACTAAAACAAAATGTAAGTGCTGAAAGCACCCCACGAAAGAGGCCAGTGCACTTAGTTGAGATAACCCAAAATTTTGGCATACTGCTGGGGAGCCTTGGCATTAGAAGAAACTGTGCTCATGCCATTTCTTGCAGATTCTGAGCCTGGGCAATTTTTTTCCTCAACATTTGCCAGACATTCAATTTATCTTCCCATTTTGAATGAGCTATCAAGGGTATTCACAATACACAGCCCAGGACACATCTCCCAGGCTTCGGAGAATCAGTTCCCTTCACAGATGTATAAAATTCAGTAATAATAACTGTTCATCATATGCCCACCACACACAGTCACCCTAAAAGAACAAGACAGTTTCTCAGGCAGTCTTCTCTCCCTCATTGTGAGATTGCTCCTAGGAGCAGGGTTTTATTGGGTGCCAAAATACTCCAGGAAAAAGAAACCGTATGCTGAGCATTGTCCAAATCCAGCTTCCCTTCTGCCCTGGGTTAGCTCTGCTGCTGAGTCACACTGAGAGGCCTTGACAATCTTAGTGATGCAATTCCTTGTCATGTTTTCCAAGCTCCATGACGTTTGCCATCTGCATTTCCTGTGTGCTCTGTCCACATCAGAGCCTGTCTGCCCCATGAACTGAGAGAACTAACACAGGGCTGTATCCACAAAGCCGCCGAGTCCTAGGCATGGCCCTATCACAGACTCAGCATGAAGCTTTGACTACATCAACCTGTGCCCTTCCCTTTCTGAAACATTGTCTTTTGTAAACTAAACGAACGAGTGTGGTCCTGTTCTTATCTAAGATGTTTTCCAGTTTGGCCATCTTTGAGCTGATAGGAGTGTACCTAACTTGGAAGAATGGATCTGGGAGGTGGAAAGGTTAATGTGGAGAGCAAGGCTGAGAATCAGTCAGTAGGATACTGCCAGAGGCAAAGAAAGGAGGGGTACTGAGAAGTCATGAGCAATTCAATGTGAAGCTGATATAGGCTGACTTTTTGAAAGATGCCAGTGATTTGTAATTTGGGGAGTGTTTATGTTTTCCCCCAGTTAGGGAGCAAACCAAGGGACTAGAGAGAGAGGTTGGCAAAGCGCTTGCCGCGCAAACACGAGGACTCACGTTTATTCCTAGTCCCCATGTATAAAGCTGGGCATTGATACATATGTTAGTAATCCAAACACTGGGGAGGCAGAGACAAGTGGGTCCCAGGGGCCTCACTGGACAGTCAACTTAGTTCCAGGTCAGTTAAAAATAAGGGGGTTTGTTCTAAAGGCTGACCTGTGGCGTCCATGTGTGTACATGTACACACACATAATTTTTAATGAATTAAGTTTTTAAAAGATTTATATTTTTAATTTATGCATGTGGTGTTTTGCCTGCATGAATGGCTGTGCACTATGTGCACATAATGCTCAGAGGAAGCAGAAGAAAGCATCAGAATCCCTAGGACAGGAGTTACAGACACTTGTTCACTACAAAATGGGTGCTGGACCTCAAACTCAGTCTCTCTAGAAGAGCAGCCAGCACTCTTAGGCGCTGAGCCATCTCTCCAGCTCCATAAACAAATTATTTTAAAAAGGAGCCAACCATGAAATGAAAAGGAGGCCCACAAGGGAGAAAAGAGGTGCTGAAGAAGAGGTTGGAAGGTAATGGAATAGCTGTCGCATGCAACTGGAAAAGGGGCACAAGGAAGCGGAGGAATGGTGCAGAAGTCAAGAAGGGTCAACAAAAACAAATCCTGCTTGTAAATGTCTAGACTGACCTCAATCTCCTGGACTCAAGCAACCCTATTGCTTCAACGTCTTAAGTAGCCAAGACTACATATTTGTACCACTATGTGTGACTAAAATTTTCCTTTTGTAAGCTGTTCCATAACAAAGGAAGGAGTTGTCTCTCACAGTTTGTGGAGGACATTGAAAGCACCTTTAATAATTTTGCCATGCTTCCCACAAAGACCATCTTTCTTCTCCGGAAAGCAGAGGGAGAGCATGCAAATTTCTGTGTCCAAGCCTCTTCAGTGCCAGGCTTTGCCAACCCTGTAAAGAAATGCGCAACTTCTCTAGAGAGTATACACACACACACATGCGCGCGCGCGCACACACACACACACACACACAAATGGAAGAAAGAAGTCAGTGTGGTCCAACCTGCTCTTTCTTCTGCTGTAGTCCTAGCCCCAAACCCGGGCAGCAGACTGCCCAGCCTTCAAGCACAACATGTTCTTTCCGTTACTGTGCCTTTGCACTGACTGTTGACATTGCTTCTCATTGTCTCCCCTGCTTCCATCAGATAAGCCCAATTCTGCCAAGATTCGAATCACATTCTGTCACTATGTCTTATGAACATTCAGCCCACACAGGGTGGCCATCAGAATGGATTTCTTTCCTTTTTCCCTTGGTACCAAGGGCAACATTATAGTATAGCACAATGTAGTCAATGGACGTGTAGCAGATCTCTGGCTAGCCTTATCTCTTCGACTATGCAACACACATTTACATCCTGTGTGAAGACATCTCACAAGCATAATAGAGTGTTGTGGTTAGGGAGATGCAGTCAGGATCCAGACAGTCTCTTTTCCAGTTCCAGTTTTGTCACTAAACTGAATGAACAGGGCCTTTGGACAGCATGAAAACTGCTACTCAGTCATCTCTGTAAAATGGAGACAATAATACTCATCTCAAAGGCCCGTTTCAGAAATGAGGTGAGAATGCCGAGCTCACAGCAAATGCTCAATACGTCAGTGATACCTTATATTATTGCCCAGAGCCTGGCATACTGCACATGGGTAATTCGTTTTTGAATGAGCATTTGTGGGAGCCCACGGAAGTGGAGTCATTCCACCTTGACTAAAGATCAGAGAGTTTAGGCCTAGTCTTGTTCCTTCAAAGCTATTGACAGGAGATTTAACTTAATGTGTGGCTACTAACAGGATATCTTGACCTAGTGTGTGGTTTCATGGTGTTTTGAATATTAAGATGGTAATCACTTTGTTTGTTCCTTGTAACATAATTTTAAAAAAGTCTTTTGCTTTCTCCCCTTTTTCTGTATTGGGATATTTAAAGATCTTAAGAAATAAATGTGGGCACATTCAGTATTCACTGGACTGCCCTCCTGGTACTATCCCCTGTCTCTGCATATCTTTAGTATTTCTGTTCCTCTTATCTAATATTCCTAATTCTCACACCCCTACCCTGGAATGTACATGTAGTTGAGACCAGCAAGCATTTAAACCCGGTAAAGCTTTACGGGCTCAAGCTACTAGGAAGTCAGGACCAGCTAGGTTAGTCAAGGATGATGTTGCCCTTGACCTCATCATAGGCTCTCATTGCATCCTATTTTTTTTCTTTTAGGATATGGTTCACACCATGTGATTTTTACATATATTGTCAAATTTTTTGGTATGGGTGTTTCCCAATGAACTAAGTTCTCCAAGCATGGTGGTTTGCATGAGAAGTGTCCCCATTAGTCTTGGGCATTTGAACACTTGGTTCCCAGTTGGTTGTGCTGTTTGGGGAGGGTTAGGAAGTATGTTCTTACTGGAGGAATTATGTCACTGGGTGTAGGTTTTGCGAGCTGGAGCTCTTACCCTCTTTGCTGATTGCTCTCTCTCTTTGCTTCCTGCTTGCAGCTCAAGATGAGAGTTAACTTGCTGTTCCAGCTGCCACACCTGCTGGATCTGCCATGTGTTCCCTCCACCATGGACTCCAACTCTCTGGAACCGGAAGCTCATATCAACTCTTTCTTCCATCAGCTGCCTTGAGATTGGTGTTTTGTCATAGTGGCAGAGAAGGAACTAATATATCAAGGTAAGAAACTATGCACGCTTTTGCCACACTCCCCAACCCGGACCAGCACCAGGGAGGAGGGCTCAAAAACAGTCAATTAACAAATGAGTGAGAGAAAATTCAAAAAGAAGGGTACATGATTTGGGTGGCCTTGAAGGATATTAAAAAATGAACTAGGAAGCCAGGAGTAAAGCACAAGCCTTTAGTCCCAGCCACTCAGGAGGGCAGTTGAGGCAGAAAAGCCATGAGTTCAATGCCAGCCCGGGGTTACAGAATGCAGTCTCCAAAAATAATAGCCCACAACATGTTGATTGAGGAAGTAGACCAAAAAGTTTCTAAATAAGAGAAACCCTGGGTAACTCTAGTACCTACAAGACACTGAATGACAGGTTGGAGAGGGAAGATAGTAGCCAACAAGTAGATACACTTGGTGAGAAGAGCAAGCGATTCTTTGAGCTCATCTTTCAGGAGAGTGCTGAGAAGGCTGCTAGAGGCAGGCAGTGAATTCCCTTGAATAACAGGCCACTTAAGAACCCGTCCTGTTTGTTGTAACCTATGTTTCTCCTATTATTAATAATGTGCAAATAGTCCTAGAAATGTGTATATTAGTATTCAAGAATAATTGAGTATAAATTAATGGCTGTTTGCCTTACAGAAAACTCTGCAAAAAAGGGAAAAGGACCATTCCAATGAGTTGCTAAAAAGAGAAAATAGTGCCCTTGAGATCATTAAAAGTATGTCAAGGAGAAGATGATGATAAGTCTTACTCATCTCCAGTGTTCC
This sequence comes from Ellobius talpinus, assembly GCA_001685095.1. Lineage (NCBI taxonomy): Eukaryota > Metazoa > Chordata > Mammalia > Rodentia > Cricetidae > Ellobius > Ellobius talpinus. The sequence continues at coordinate 9,048 of LOJH01001367.1, forward strand.
TGAACCTGAACTCCAAACTATTTAGAGTTGGCATCATTGTAGAATGTATCTTCTTTATGAAAGGACATGCTGTAAGTATGGATGGTGTGGTAAGGGAAGGGTTTTTGGATCACTGTTTACATTTCTTTGTAGGTTTGCTTAGCTTTTCTATGGTTTCTTTTATCACTTTGGTAGCATTTGTTTTACCTTCCTCATCCGCCTGAGTGCTGGAATTATGGGCAAGCACTACCACATCCAATTTTTCTTTACCATTTGTTGCACTGAGTTCAGGGAGTGATTTCCCCCTTCAATACTGTTTGTTACTTAGTGATGTCCAAAAGGCTTAAGTTTTATGTAGGTATGCCAATCAATGTCTTCATTCATGATTTCTTTGAAACACTTTCTGAGGCAAAAATCAGGTGGATAATCTTCCTTTACATGCATAATCTTTTATGCATGTAAACTTTATTTCTATGTATGATATGATTGTTTTCTAATTGAAAATCATTTTAGCAATATTTATTGAATAATCCCTCTCATAGCTTTGCCATCTTCCTTGTACTGTATGCTTCCATGCTTGTGTTCACGATCACAGTCATGTTTACTTCTAGGCTACCTGTTCTCTTCCATTAGTCTGCAGCACTGTTCAAAAGTCTTTTCAAGTTGTTTCACAGTACATTTCAATGGCAAGACTTTTCCTTTCCAGCTTTTTCTTAGTTATTTGTCAGTTAGTTTTTCCAGACAACTAGCATAATTATTTTGTTAGGTAGCTACCTTCTCACAGGACCTCATTCAAGCTTCACTTTTGGGGGCTAATTCCCCAAACTTGATCCTGAGATAAGCTTGTTTAAATTTTTTTATTTTATGTGTATGGGGGTTTTGCCTGAATGTATGTCTCTGCACCATTGGTATGCCTGCTTCCCCAAAGAGACCAGGAGCGGAAATCAGATCTTCTGGAACTGGCATTTATGTTGGTCATGAGCAGGCATGTGAATGCTAGGAACTGAACCTGGGTCTTCTGGAAGATCAGTCAGTTCTTTTAGCTGCTGAGTCATCTCTCCAGTCCCAAAAGACAACTTCTTTATAAAGAACTCCTGGCTTCATAGTAAGCCAATTTCCTGTGCCTTCACACCATTATTAGCTTGTAAAGAGTAGATAAAGAAGAAAACTATTTTTGGTGTGTTGTCTGACAAAATGAAATGGAAAGGTATCATTTACCATACCAACCATGTTCCATGTCTATTTTTCCTCATCTCCAAAGCAGAGTAACTTTCTAAGATGATATCACTATTTTTGTCTATTTTTGACATTAACATCATAAAATTTTATTTTGAATATGCTTTCAATTTTGTCCCTGTGAAAGTGACTAATTGCTTAACCACTCTGATCTTCACTTTCCTCAGATGAAGATGGCAATAATGACCTCATTCTTCAAAATGCCTGGCCCTGAATCACGATCACAGTAGGTAATCAGTAAATGAAAGCTGTATTAGGGAAGCACAATTGCCACAGCCAGATTTTTCGATGGTAAATCTTTATTTAGTTGTCTTTCATTTTTACTTACTTGGTTTGTTCATTCGTTCTTTTGTTTATTTTTGTTGTTTGTTTTCTACTTGCTTGGTTTTTAATAAAGATCTTGCTATGCATCTCCAAACACCAAATTCTCAAAATAAGAAATACAAATGGCTAACAAACATTTTGAAAAGTGTTCACCATTCTTAGCCCCTAGAAATGCAAATTCAAAGTGCTTTGAGATCATTTTACCCAAATCAGAATGGATAAGATCAGAACAATAAATGAAAACCAATGCTGGTATGGATATGGGGAAAGGGGAATGCTTCTTCACTGCTGGCTGGAGTACATACTGGTAGAGTTACCATGGAAATCGGTGTGGAGGCTCATCAAAAAGCTAAAAATAGATCTACTACATGGTACATATGTACCACTCTTGGGCATATACCCAATGAACAGTATATCCTACCATAGATATATCTGCTCATCCATGTTCATTTTGCTCTATTCACAATAGTCAGGAAATGGAAACAACCTAGACGTCCATCAACTGGTAGATGGATAATGAAGATGTGGTGCATATACATAATGGAATTTTATTCAGCTGTAAAGGAAAGTGAAATTATGACATTTTCAGGTGAATGGATGGAAGTGGAAAACATTATACTGTCAACGTAACTCAGAAAGACAAATGTTACATGTTCTCACTCATATGTGGCTTAGTGTCAAATCTTTAGATGAACACTAGAAAGACACCATGGATGGGAAGAAGAAGAAGAGGAGGAGGAGGAGGAGGAGAAAAAGAAGAAGAAGAAGTATCTTATAAAGGGGAAACATTCTTTTAAACATAGTATTTTCTCCTCTAGGGCCCATGACCTTATCAGCCACAGGTAGTTAGCTAGATTTGCAGTACACAGCAGGCATGAATTCTCTCCTCTTGAATGGGCGTTATGGCCAATTAGACTGCTGTTGGTTACCTCCAGGATATAATCACATTATTGCACATTTTAGTATATCTTGCTATTCTGGTCATTGTTGTGGTTTGTAGGTTTTACTATTGAGTAGAACTTCTGATTGCTTTTCTCCTTTGGCAGCTTATATAGCTCCTTCTGGTACTATGAAAGCTAGTCCTTAGGGAGAAGGCATCCAGGCCAGTTTCACCATGATTACCTCCACGTTCTGTGCCCAAAATGTGTGGTCTTTCGTAATAGAGTGTTACCTTCAATTTCTGGGAGGCAACCAAGTGTAAATGGAAGTTTCTATCTTGCACAGTTCTGCAGCCATTCAGTCCCAAAGAAACACATAAAGGCTTATAGTAATTATAAACCGTTTGAGCTATTGCTCAGGCTTATTACTAACTACCTCTTACAACTTAAATTAACCCATAATTCTTATCTATGTTTAGTCACGTGGCTTGGTACCTTTTCTCATTTAGGCATTCTCAGCTTGCCTCCTCTGTATCTGGCTGGTCACCGTCACTGTGTCTCTGCCTTTCCTGTTTCCAGAATTCTTTTAGTCTGGTCACCCCACCTATATTTCCTGCTTGGCTACTGACCAATCAGCATTTTATTAAACAAAATTAAACCAATATGAATGACAAATCTTTACAGTGTAAAAGAGTATTATCCCATAGCAACCAAGGACAATGGCAATAGCCTATATGGTTTTCAAAGTTACTTGTACTCACATGACCAACAACTCAAAAGGTTTCCCAAGCCTAGCATTGGGATTTTTGTTACACAGTCTATGGCTTTGAGGAGAGGAGCACTGTGTGTGTGTGTGTGTTTGTGTGGTATGTGTTCCTGCACGTGCAGATAGATGTGCATTGTGCATTTGGAGGACAGGGGTCACTGTCAGGATATCTTCCTCCATCCCTTATTATCTTAACTTTTGAGACAGTCTCTCATTGAACCTGGAATTCACTGAGATAGTTAGACTGGCTGGCCATCAAATCCCGGGATCTTCCTAGCTCAGTCTCCCAGTAATAGGACATTAGGCACACCTGACTTTTTATGTGAGTTCCAGACATCTGAACCTAGTTGCTGATGCTTCTGCCAAGCATTTTGACTGTTCCATCTCTCCAACCCCAAGCCCTGACTGTTTATGGCTCTGTAAGCTACTGAAATACATTTTTTCAGCAAATCCAAGAGTACGGCTTCAATAAACCTACTAAAAACATGTATAGGTATTAAACATGCACAGATTTTGTTCTTTTCATTCTCCCAAAAATACACTATAATAAATATTTAGTATACATAGGCTTCATTACAGAGTTATTATTCATAAAATAAACCTAACTATGAAGAATAAATCAAGGTAGACACATATAATGCTATCTTCTGAAGTCATTAAAATTATGTTTATGAATAATTTTAGTTACCCAGAAAATACTATCAAAGAAATGTTCAGAGCTAAAAGGCAGTATAGATAATTACATGTATAACTTACTAGTGTAATCTTGGGCTATTTGCCCAACTCTCTACCTTGGTTTACTCATTTGGAGGATAGTGTAACAGTAAAGATAATTTAATATTGGAACTTGCAATAGTGCCATATACACATCACATATATTAATTGTCATGTGTATGTGTGTATTACATACATCAATTGGAGAGTGTGTGCACACATGCCTGTGTGTGTGTGTGTGCTCCTGCGAGTGCATGTTGTGCACTAGAGAGAAAGAGGGAAAGAAATGGCGGTGGTCTACCTCAATGTCACCACACCTCATCACTGATGCCAGGGCTCTTAGGAGGCAGTCTATGACCACAGTGGGGGATCAGCTTCTCTGAAGCACAGCTCTGGTATCCTGCTCTGGACATCATTGCTCACCTTCCTGACTGGGGACAGAAGCGACTGTGGGACCATTTAATGACAGAGTCGTAAGGATCATTCCTGCATCCAGAGGCCATAACTATTTTTCCAGTCCTACCACTGATATTTATTTCTATTTAATGATTGATTTCTTACAGTACAGGGCATCTAACTCAGGTCCTTGCACATGGCACTAGTTTTTTGTACAATAGGTAAGTCTCTATGCTACATCCTTTTCTCCTTGAAATAACCAAACTGTTTCTTACCACTAAGGACTTAAATGACAGTGTTAACCTCCAAGCAAGGCAGGCACCTTTAGGAGAAACCTTCTCCATTGACTCAAATTCATGGTTCTTTCTTTTACTTTTCAGTTAAAATTTGATGATACAAGTTGAGCATACCCGCAGGTATTCCTATGTGAACAACATGTGGTCCATGCCATTGAATAAACATACCCCATCCACATCTGCCATTTTTCCTTCTTAGATAATGAACTTCTGAGCATGCTCAGGAATGTACCCACCCCTGAAACATTTTCCTATATATTAATGCCAAGACTCCCCAAATAAAAACCCCATTTTCATTTTTTCAGAAAGAATATTGTAGAAATGAGTCCATGTTCTCCTTACCCACTGAAGGTAATAAATATTTCTCTACCCTTTGATTTCATGACCATGCTGGTTTGAGCTTTGCACTCACCAAAATGTGAACCTGTTGCCTTCAGTTTCAATAACAGGGATGAAACAAAACATTCTGTTTGCTATATGTAAAATCTTGATGCTTGTTGGTCTTTAAGTGTAAGTGAATGTATTTAGGATATGGATCCCAGTTGTAAGAACGGAGTAAAAAGTTCAAATAACTGACTCATACATATATGAATAATATGCTAAGTCACAGAGACAAATGAAATTGCCTGAGGTAACAATCAGAACAGATGTTGTCCCATGAGCTACAACTGGGCCACTCCAACTTTTCACAGGCTAGAAAAAGAAGTGGACACTGAAGATGGTCAGGAGGAATAGCCAGGAAGAAAAGAGAGAACGATATCAAAATGTGGGTACCAGCAATCAAGGAAGAAAAGCACTTCAAAGTGGCGTGCTCAAATCTTGCCAAATGATCTTGAAAGACAAAGTTAAAATAATGTCCAGGCGATTGAAACATAAAGAAGAATGGTGGCGAGGCAATAGAGTCTTCCTGCAGAATGAGGATGAGAGAATGACTGCAACCATAAACTATTAGACAGCAGAATCCACTTTTGAATTACAGTCAAATATTTTCAAGTGAGCCTGTCTTAGGATTTCTATTGCTGTGAAGAGACACCATGACCATGGCAATGCTTATTAAGGAAAATGTTTAATTGGGGTGGCTTATTTACAGTTTCAGAGGTCAGGCAGACGTGGTGGTGGAGGAATAGCTGAGAGTCCTACATCTTGTAGGCAACAGGAAGTTGTCTCAGACACTGGGCATTCATTATCCTGAGCATAGGAAATGTTCAAAGCCCACCCCCTCAGGGACACACTTAATCCAACAAGGCCATACCTACTCCAACAAAACCACACCTCCTAATAGTGCCACTCCCTATGAGATTATGAGATTACATTCAAACTACCACTGAGCCCCTATCTCACTCCTTATCCCTGGGTTGTGGCTGATCTGCCTGGGTAGTTGCTGATCTATATCATAGAAATTTCTACTGTAAATAATATGTATATTATCCCAAAGTGTTTTCTATTTTGATGTTATATTTCTAATTTAATTTTCATTGTTCATTGCTAATACATATAAAGAGAATTGATGGTTATATCAATTTTGCATTGATAATACACTCATCAGTATTTATGTAGCGTAGCTTGTTTATACAAATTCACTGGATTGTATATATATGTGGTCATGCCATCTGTTACTAAAAAGTTTTCTTTCCTTTCCAATTTTGTTTTAAGGGTTTTATTTTGATAGTTTTCAGAGTTATTGCATTTAGGGCCTTTTGTGTATGTTTTACTATTTCCTTGTTTTAAATGGTTATAAGATTTGTTGCAGTTAGGATCTTTTCATGTAAATTTTTCTTCTCTCTTTAAAATTTATTTCTATGTGTATGAATGTTTTGCCTACATGTATTTCTATGTACCACGTGTATCCCTGGTGCCCATGAAGGCCAGAAATGGCATTAGATCCTTTGGGACTGGAGTTACAGATAATTGTGAGCTGCCATGTGGGTGCTGGAAATTGAACCCTGGCCATCTGGAAGAGCAATCAGTGCTCTTAACTGCTGAGACATGGCTCCAGCCCCTTTCTTCAATTTTTTAAATTAATTATTTGAGAATATCATATGTATTTTGATCATAATATTAGCTTCATTCCCAGCTGCTTCCAGGTCCATCCCCTTCAATATATACTCAACTTTATGTACTTATAATTGTTATTATTAATCTAAACCCATCAAGTACAAAATTGTGTCTCCTGTATATTCTTGGATGTGTGACCTTCCACTGGAGCAGATTCAACTTACTGGGGGGGGTCACACTTTTTTATTTTTTTCATTTTTCAAGACAGTGTTTCTCTGTGTAACTGTCCTGGCTGTCCTGGAACGAACTCTGTAGACCAGACTGGTCTTTAACTCACAGAAATCCACCTGCCTCTGCTTCCTGAGCACTGGCATTAAATGTGTGTGCCGCCACCACTGCCTGGCAAGGGGGTCACACTCTTTTTATTTTGTTTTGTTTTTTGAGACAGGGTTTCTCTGTGTAACAACCCTGGTTGTCCTGGAACTCGCTTTATAGAGTAGGCTGGCCTGAGGGGGCCATACTCTTAAAGAAAATTATTTCTAGCTTTTTGAGGACCCTCCACACTGATTTCCATAGTGGCTGCACCGGTTTGCACACCCCCCACTAGCAGTGAATGTTCCCTTTGCTCCACATCCGTACCAGCACATATCATCAGTGTTTGGTTTTGTTTGTTTTTATGTTAACACACCCTGAGTGTGATAAGGTGAAATCCTAAGTCATTTTAATTTGCAGTTCCATGATAACTCAGGATGTTGAATTTAAAAAAAATGTTCCTCAGCTATTTGCATTTTGTCTTTTGTGAACTGTGTAATTCCAGGCAGCATTTTAAAAAGTTAAATTAAAATTGTTTTTAAAAGTTCATATATGCAACCCAGATGGTCGTGCTGCACACCTTTAATCCCAGCACTCAGGAAGCAGAGAGGCAGGCGGATCTTTGAGTTTGAGGCCAGCCTGGTCTACAGAATGAGTGAGTTCCAGGCCAGCCAGAGCTACATAGTGAGAAAAATAAACAAACACACAATCATACATGTGTACTGTATTTACATCCTTTCCCTATTTCCATTTCTTCCAAACCCTCCCATCCCAACTCTCACTCCCTCGAATTTTTAATTGAGTTGACTGTTTTCGTGGTGGTTAGTGTTTTATTTTGCACGTGCTAGATCCTAACGCTTTTTCAGCTGTACAGCTGGCACGCATTTTCCCCACCCATGGACTTGCATTGTCACTGGAGTCCTTTGCTGTAGAGTAGTGGATTAGTTACATGAGATCACACTTATTAATTGTTGGTTTTAATTCCTGTGCCATTAGACAGAGTCCTGTTCAAAAAGTCATTTTCTGTACCAATGAGTCCTCCTTTATCAGATTCAGGTATTAGATCTTTGTTGAGATCCTTTATTCATTTGTGCAGGGTAAGCAATCAGCAATAAAGGAAGCAATAAGTATTTTATTAAGTCACCTATTCCTGAGCTATTTCTACCCAGCTCTTTCCCCTTGACTACAGAAGATGCTCACTGTGTGCCCTATGGAGCAGAAACCTCTCTACTTGCTTCATTCTATCTTCTTCAGGTAGCTATCCAGTCTGACCATTTATTGAACACGTTGTCTTTTCTCCAAAGTGTATTGTGGGTCTCTTAGTAAAAAAAAATCAGGTGGCTATAGGAGTGTGGACTTGTATGTGGGTACTCAATTCTATTCATCTGATCAGGGTGTCTAATTTGAAATCTAGGATGGAAATTCCTCCCACAGTGTTGGTTCTTTTTGGTGCTGTTCAGGACTGTTTTGGCTATCCTAGATCTTTTGTGTTTCCACAAAATATTTAAGGACTTTTTTCAATTTCTATAAAGAGTTGTATTGAATCTCCCCCAACCATGTTGTCATGTCACGGGTATTGTCTTTATGTCAATCTTGCTCTGGTAACCATATTGCTGAAAGCTCCTGGGCACATCCTCCCTGTCACTCCTGGGGAGCTCCACCTATCAGCAGCTCTACAGCAGAGAAAAATGGTGGAGAGTGAACTGGTTGCTTTGGTGATCCTGCCACCAAAAAAAACCCCAACAAAACAGGACGGAATATTTCTTCTCATCTCTTAACTCCTGGTGTTTCCGGTTGGTGGGTGTATTAGTAGTCAGCATTCTCTTGTAATTATAACAAAATACCTAAAAAGGACTTATTAGAAAGAAAAGATGTTTGATCAAAGGTTCAGAGCTTGAATTAGGCATTCACTCCATTCTGATGAGAACCCTCTTGGCCAGGACTGTGTGTGTGTCTGTGTGTGTGTGTGGTCTCTCCCTCTTCTCATGGAGCCATCAGGTTTCAATTATCTGAGCCCCAACTCAATGACCTTAACTTAATTTTTTGCTAAACATGATGGGCAGATTAAGTTTCTATCATCTTAATACCTTAAAATGGGAATTAAATTTCAACAAATCAACCCTTAGGAGATACTGAAATTGTTTACAATACATAACAGTGATATTGTGGCATTGTTTATATGTATATGTTAAAGAGGCACAGTGTCTGTCTCTTTCTCTGTGTGTGTGTGTGCGTGTGTGTGCCTGTGTGCATATGTGCATGTGGAAACTCACAGAAGCACTAGGAACTGAGAAATTTGTCTTCAACACCATACTGCCTGCTACTTCTTTGATGCTCCCTCTCATTTTATTTAAGTCAGCTATTCCTGGGCAATTTGTACCTGGCTCTTTCCCCTAGACTACAGAAGATGCCCACTGTGTGCCCTGTGGAGCAGAAATCTCTCTACTTGCTTCACTACTTACCCATTCTATTTTGGATGATAATGGCTATGAATGGGTTAACATGATTCAAAAAGGCCCAGTATTGCTTTAGCAAACCGCTGTGTTTCCTAGGCAACACAATGCCTGCATTTCTCCTGTTTGTTCTTGTTCATAAAAGTCCCTATGGAGGGAATGGTGAAAATATTAACATTGGCCACCACTCAAGCTCTCGCTCTTCCCTTCCCCCTCCTCCTGCACTTGACCTTTGTCTCCTACTGCATGGAAAATGTTGAGGCAGTGAAGTGTGAATTCTGTAAACCATAGGGGGTCTCTCCTTCATTAGAGGATGATCTATGATCCTTTGTTTCAGCTTTGGATTTCATTCTCTCCTGTCACATCTTACACCACAGAGCTGAACATCACCTCCCCCCTTTCCCTGTGAATTCCATCTCCAAGCTTCTAGAAGCCACATCTCTGTAGCCCAAATCTATTACAGCTTTCAGAAAAACAAAAATCAAGCCACAAAATATATCTTCTCTCTCAGCTCCACCCACTGCACCTCCTTCAGTTAAGTATTTAGGTTCATTTATGCTGCTATAGCAGAAAACCACAGACAGGATGGTATATAAATGACTGAAATTCTGGAGGCTGAGAAATCCAAGACAGAAAAGGCCTGAGTCATTCCGCTGCAGAAGGGCATCTTGGAGACTCTTTTGATAAGGAAACCATTTGTGTGGTAGCATTAGCCCATTAGTGAGAGTGGCACCCATGTGGCCTAGTAACTTCTCGCTAAACCTCACCTCCCATCATCATTACATTAGGGATTCAGTTTGGGGCACACATTCAAATCAACGTCTCATGAAATAGAATCTTCTGGACATGGCAGGGCAGTCGCACTCATGAACTCCCAGCTGCTGTGGCTTCCTTCCATGTCAAGCAATCAGTATTCCAGCACAGATACGGGAGGTTGTCACAAAGACTCCTCGCTGAACTAAGGAGCTTGTTAGCAAGCAGGGGCTTCTGAAGGAAGGCAAGTCAATGGTTTTTGTTTTGTTTCTGTTTTGGTCTTTTTTTTCTTTTTTTTTTTCTTCAGTGGCGTGGCCAAAAGCAGATGGCCAGTGCTCCGGCAGAAAACCCTGCAGCCATTCACATACATGGAGTTCTAATTGGACTCAGTGGGCTATTTTTGAAAGTATTAGAGGACATGATGTTCTAAGGAAGATGTGGGGGGTTCTGGAAGGAGTGGGAGAGAATGAGAATGGTCTGAAGGCATCAAATTTCTGTGGGAATTACCAAAGAATGTGTAATGATAGCAAGATTCTTTCTTTTAAAAAATGATAGTATCAGACTTCCCCATTGTACGCCTCAGATGCAGAGCTCAACTCTTAAATTTCACTCACTCCTGAGGTCCCTCAGCTTTTGTCCTTCCCGGGTCATGAAAATTTGACTCTGCCACAAGTAACCTGGATTTCTTACCCACCTAGAACAACCTCTTTTGGGTCATCTTTCTTGCTTCATTTACACACCACCACGAGCCTCTCCCTCTTTGTTTCTGTTAGACCACATATCCTGGAGATGGCTCTTGCAGAAGCCCTGGGTTTGAGCTCTAGCACCCATGTGCTGACTTACATGTAAGGATCCGACACTTTCTTCTAACCTCCTTAGACACTGCACATACACAGACACAGACAAACATGCAGGCTAAACATATAAACACATAAAATAAATAAATAAATAAATCCTTAAAACAAGATGCCATGTTGGCACTTTTGTTCTGTCTACAACTCACTAGCAACCTAGAAATGTCTGATAATGTGGATAAATAATGCAATTATGATACAGTATATGCTGCAATTCACAAAGAAATAAACCTGTCTTTTTGAGATGCTAATCTTGTTCTCTTTCGTTTTCCATTACTAACAGTCCTGAGTACAAAAAAACAACAAGACAAAAAACATTTGAGTAGCTACTTCATTATACGATTAACCAAACAAATGAAATGCAAGAAAAGACACTAGGGATAAGTGAGATCCCGTTGGTGTACCTGGGAAAGGAAGCAACTGCTAATCGCCTCCTCTTTGCCATACATTAACGTAAGAGCAGGTCCTCCATCCCCCACCGTCATTTTATTCCTCTGAGACAGGATTCTGCTGGGGTATAGCCCAGGCTAGCCCTAAATAATCTTTGGCCTCAGCTTCTCAACAGCTGAAATTATAGGTGTGGCCCAGCTCCATGTATAAGACATGTTAGAAATACATGTTTTCTGAAAAGATCCTGTTTACATGTTTATGTAAAGATATGCTACCCCCAAAAATGCAACACTGGTGTCGTATTTGAAGAAGAAAGTTCTGTAAGTTCAGAAAAGGTCTTTTGACCACTTGCTTACCTTCATGTTGCAAGCCATAAGTACTCTTTGAGGATGTTGTGCATGGTGGTACACACCAGCTATCCCAGCACTCGGAAGGCAGAGGTAGTAGGATGGCAGCAAGTTCAAGATCAATTTGGTCTGCATACAGAGTTCAAGGCCACCTCAGGCTAGAATAAAACTGTCTCAGAAAAACAAAAGCAAGGGGCTCAAGAGATTGCTTAGTAGTTAAGAGCGCTAGCTGCTCTTCCAGAGGTCCCAAGTTCAAGTTCTAGCACCTACATGGTGACTAACAACAGCTTGTAAACTCACTTCCGGGAATCTGACACTGTCTTCTGCTGCAGGCACCACACATGCAAGCCATACATGGACGGAAATGCAGGCAAAATACCCATAAACATAAAATAAAGTTTAAAAGCAAAAAAAAAAGACCGAAACCAAATCTTTGCAGAATGATGTCCTTCCCATATAATGGCTAGAAAATAGCCTTAATCACAAGAGACTGGTCCCTGGGGCTGCAGTAATTCAGAATGATTTTTTAAGTAACCCTTATCTTTCATGTCCCATTTATCTGCAGCAACAACCCTAGAATTTATTGTCCTGGCCCAGAGATCCATTTGTCCTGCCACTCTGTCACCCATTTATTCCATTTATTCTTTTTGGTGTGAAAATACAGTCTTTGGGTATCACACTCATGATGGTTCTCATGTACAATTCCCTGAGCCGGAACTGACCTGAATGGTCCCTCCCTGAGGACTACCTTTCATGGTACCAAAAAGCATTGTGCAAGCTCTCAAAGGATGGGGGCAACCAATTGTCCTACGCCACTACAATGCTTATGAAGCGCATTAATGAGCAGCGTGCCAGGATAACGCTAAGGGTGCAGTCGTGGCACACATACCTTGGCAGTAACCAATAGCTTTCTAATTGGACTTAAGATGCACTCAACAAGAAGGATGCCATGCCTGATATTGGAAACCTAGCTAACTTCTCTTTGTTAATGAAATCGTGGTCAGCAGAGGAGAATCTACAATTTACTAAACAGCACAATCCCTAACTTCAATCTAAGCACTTATCCTTTTACCCACAGATAAGTGCAGTCATCTCCCCTCATCAAGGGAACTTCTCTCTACCACAGTCAATCAAAATGCAGAGTTATAGATCCCAATCCCAAAGGATGCATCTAGAAAACGTTCCTGCAGGGAACATTTCAGAAGAGGAGGCAGAAAAATTGCAAGAGTCAGAGGATCAGGTGGGTCCTTTGCTGAGAGTGTGTCTCCTAGTAACACCAGAAGCCACACACATAAAGTCTCTCTAACATGAACCTAAATGTGAGCTGAACAAAAATGGCACCAATGAACATGCCAAACTGGGTGGGGAAAAGCCCATAAGGCCTCAGCCCGACACAGAGAACCATAGGCAATGGAGTAAAGCTAGGAACAGAAGTGGTCCTCCCCAAGGAAAAGCACATCAATTAGTTGTCCAGTGCTAAACGGTCAGCCCTGAAAATATACACACAAGTAACAATGTACATACAAGTGGAGTGAACAGCTTATATATAGGAATATAGGAATATGTATGTGTATATAGGAACATATATGTCTATAAAACACATTCAATAACAACTAGTGACTAAACAGCCGATAAATTTGAAGTAGAGGGTAGATATATGAGAGGGTTTGGAGGGAAGAAAGGGAAGAAAGAAATATAGTTAAATTATAATCTTAAAAATAGGGCCGGGCGGTGGTGGCACACATCTTTAATCACAGCACTTGGGAGGCAGAAGCAGGCAGATCTTTGTGAATTCGAGGACAGCTTGGTCAACGAGAGCTAGTTCCAGGACTGCTAGAGCTATTACACAGAGAAACACTATCAAAAAAGAGGAAGAGAGAGAGAGAGAGAGAGAGAGAGAGAGAGAGAGAGAGAGAGAG